>NW_018924748.1:0-19336 GCF_002207925.1 Prunus avium | reverse complement strand
ATTGGGGGGGGGGTGGTTTGAGTTGATTCAAGTGATCTAATTCTAATGCATGAAAGTAAATGTACTTTAAATTTAACAAGAATGACAAGAATGAAAATCAAAATGTGAAAGTACCAAGTAACAAACACTAGGGTTTCGGAATCCACCCTAAACAATTCTACCAATGTTCATGGATACTCAAGTAATAAACTCTAAACATATTGATGAAGATGTTCGCAATCAAGACCGGGATTAGTGGCTCAAGACACATTGATTCTCTCTAATATATGTAGAGTGCAGGGTTCGTGCTACAATACTCGTGCCCTCCCCATAACCGAACCTAGGTATGGTTCGTACTTCGATTCAATTACAAGGAAAACCCATTAAGTTCAAAGAGAATATGAACATCACAAAAACCCTAAAGCATGATGTTTACATTAGGTATTCAAGAAACCAATTCACATGGATGATTCTTACTTCATTCATTTATTGCTTAGGAAAATATGAAGATACACATAACCCCAACAATCTCAAGAAGCATGCTTTCAAAGATGGCCAACCAAGGAAAAACACACATCAATGATAAATTATTTTGGTGAATAGGAATTCATCAATTGTTGTCAAGAAACCAATTCACATGATGTTCGCTTTTCCTACAAGTTCTATCATTTGTTGCTAATTAGAAATTATGTTCTTGGGTATCTTACACAACTTCTCAACTTTAGCTACATGCGTACAACCTAAGGTGATCAATCAAAGGAAGCAACACATATCAGGATTCAATTAGTGAAAGGGATCCATCAACAACATCTAAAATTTCATAAACTCAAAGCATTAAAACAATGGAGTATTCACGTTTAGGGCTTCAACCAAAGCCCAAGAAAAATAAGAAGTTACCTTGAAACTAAGAAATTACAAGAAACAAATAAAATGAAAGAAACTAAGAACATAGAAGAGAAAGAGAATGCATCTTCAACCCTTTGGATCCTTGCCTCAAGGCTCCCCAAGGTTCTCTCCCATTGTTATGTCATTCTCCCCTCCCCTTGGTTGCTCCTTGCTCTCCTCCTTCTTGCTCTCTAGCTCCCAAAATCTCTGCACAATGTAGAATAAAAGAATGAATTTCAGATTCCACTCCCTTTGCTCCTTTTGCCCATCATTTCCCTTACTTTCCAGCTTTAATATAAAACTCATTCTTTTGCCAAAGCCTTTTGCCTTGTCTCCTCCTCTAACTCAAAACCTGATCTCCAGCTCCAAAGTGATCTGCCAATTCAATTCCCACATTCAAAGGCTGATCCAAGATGCCTCTCATCATTCTTCATCCCTCTCTCTCCTCATTTCCATCATGGCACTCTAACATTTGTCTCTTCCTTGTCCCCTTGCCATGATGTGTTTTGTCTTGACAAAGATGCTATTTGCCTCAGAAAATTCCACTTCAATAAGGTAATTTATTGTTACCAAATGGCATGGTAACAAGTAGAAATGAGGTAACACCAAGTGAAAGTAAAACTGGCCCAAAACAGATTTCCAGAGCCAGCATCAATTGTTGGATCAGTTGGATAGGCTACACTTATCCAATTGAGCTCAAATTCGGATATGTTGTAGTCAACATCCATTGGAACAAGTTTCATGAAGATCTTCACCTCATCCGAGCACCAAAGCATGCTGATCCAAGGCCAAGAAGTTGACCTACGAAAATGAACAAAAATCAGAATTTATAACTAATAATGCACTTTTAGCTCATTTTCATTCTAACCAAGGTAAAACCTATGAAAACACAAAAATGAAGTAAAAAGCTATAAAATGTCAAGAACTAACTCAAAATAATGGGTGAATAACATGATAAATCATGTGTAAAAATGAACTGAACACCATCCCAAACAACCATTTGACCAGGTTCATCACTAGTTTCACCACTATAAACAGCCTTTCCATTGATTGTTTCACGACAACCAAACAGAGTACCTCTCTGTTGGTTAATTTCATGGTTGGTTCACTGTGAATTTTGTTTCATGAATTGCACTATCTATGTTTTGTTTGTACAAAATTACTTGGGAGCTTTAGATGGGACGTATATAAAGGTGCATGTGCTCGATGTTGACAAGCCAAGATATCGAACAAGAAAAGGTGACATTGCCACTAATGTATTAGGAGTTTGTTCCAGAGATATGAGGTTCATATTTGTCTTACTGGGTTGGGAGGGTTCAACATCAGACTTTAGAGTACTTCGAGATGCGATATATAGGCCACATGGGTTAAAAGGTTCCGACGGGTAAGATAATTAATGTAGATTCCATGTAGTGTAGGTGTAAATCATCCTAAATTTGAATTCTATTTTTTTAATTAGCTCCTATTTATTGTTTAGGTTATTATTACCTTGTGGATGTTGGTTACACAAATTGTGAGGGATTTCTTGCACCATACAGAGGAACGAGATATCACTTATCGGAATGGAGAGAAGGATGTGCACCCTTGAACTATCAAGAATACTTTAACATGAAGCATGCATCAGCAAGAAACGTGGTGTAATGTTGTTTTGGACTTCTTAAGATGCATTGGGCAATCTTAAGGAGTCCATCGTTCTATCCAATACAAACACAATGCCGAATAATAACGGGTTGTTGTCTTTTACACAATTTAATTAGGAGAGAGATATCTATAGATCCAATGGAGCAATAAATTTATTATGATCCCCTCATTGAGAACAATGTAGATCATAACACTATTGATACCATTGCCGCATTCGACCAATGGTCTGCATGGAGGGATAATTTGGCTACTGAGATGTTTAATGAGTGGATGGAAAATAGAGCAGCATAACTAAGTATTTATTGATCATTTGAATGTACTCAAAAGAATTTTTGTGTTATTACTAATTTTGTGAATTTTTGGACTATTTTTATGGTATCTTCATGTGATTTTTAATTTTTAATTTTGTGTACATGTTTTTTTATTAAATTTAATTATTTCTGATATTAAATAATTTTAATAAATTTTAAAAATAAATTTTGCTTGAAGTCCAATGCAGTCCAGCCCATACTTGTACTAAACAACGGACTGGACTCTAGTTTAGTGCAGTCTAGCCCAACTTAATGTATCAAACAACTTATTAAAGTCCAACCCAATCCAATCATAACCAGTCCAACACTTCAAGCTCAATCCTAACCAGTCCAGTCCAACCCACTAAACAAGGCCTACACCTCCAAAAAATCATCTTCAATCTCTCTCCTTGTTTCTCCAGCCATGGCTTTCTTCGACCTCAGCATACCTTAAATAGTGCTGTTATTTCTAGCCGAAATGGTAAAAACTGTCCATTTGTTTGGACGAACGAAGGAATTAAAAATTGCATTGAATTCTTAAATAGTGCTGTTATTTTCACCCCTCTATTCTATTTCTCCACTCACCTTATCTTTTCACCCATCATATAAATTTGAAAAATCTCAATCCTATATTTCCACCCCCATAATTCCTAAAATACCCATTCATTATTAATTCAAGCAAAACCTATAATATTGTGGCAAAAAAAAAAAACTATAATATTTATAAATTAAAAAAACATAAAAAATAATCCACCCCAACCCCACCTCCCCAAAGTTGCCCCTCGTCCCTGTGGAAAACAGCCCTCTCTCTGTAAGGTTGCACAGAAGTGATAATTGGAATTAGATCGAAATTGGAGTGAAAGAAGAGTGCGTAGAAAGGCAACCAATTGCTGGTCTGATATCCAAGAAAGACACTGAAGATATACCACAGTCAAAGAGCTATTGCAAGCAACCTTCTTCCCACAAGATTAGCAATTAAGGCACCATTTAACTAATTTCTTCAACCATTTCTGCAGATTTGTTGTGGGCTTGTTAGATGGCATGAGATGTTTGCTGGGGTAAATAGAACCCCCCAATATAACGAAGAAGATGTTAAAGAAAAGCTTTGCTGGAAAAGAATTCAATCCCATTTCGTCTATTTTGTACCCCGTGTTTTTCAAATTCGAGGAAAACGCCGTTGGCGTTGGGTGAAATGGAAATGGCATTGGCCTTCTGAAAATATTCTGTTTCAAAGAGAAAGGGGTAAATGGTTATTTTACAAAAGGTAAACTTGTCTTTAAAATTTTGAAGATAAAGTGGGTGGTGAAATAGGACAGGTGGGTGGAAATAGTAGCACTCGACGAAATTTAGATCTTTAATAATTTTAGTGTTTTGAATTTATGTATGTCAAATTTTGTGAATGACATAAATTACAGTGAAAAACGAATTACTACTCAATATAAATTGTGAAATGGCGTCTCTTTTGACGGAAATTAAACTTGAAAATCTCTTTTGGTATGCACAATTCACATCAAGCCATTGGTGGACCTATAGAGGCGCAAGGGGGTGCACCTGCACCTCCCCTCGTCAGAAAACAGCCATGGAGGTGCTAGATTTGCCCCTCTGCGCTAGCCCCCAAGGTTTTAAATCGTTATGTAAAGGGTCTGGAAATCGCATCAAGGAGCCAATCGTTTGGCAAGTTACACATACTAGCATGGTTCAAGGGGATGCGAGGTGCACGATGTGTTGCAGAGGTGTCTCTAATGGAGGCTGAGGCGATGGTTCAAGAAGGAAGAAGATAACTCTATACCCTAATTTTCTTTTTCACAAACGACGTCGTCCTTTAGTTTTGTTTAATGAAACCCACGTTTCATTGAAGTTTTTTTAAAGTCAAACTCTACCGTTTTGGTGAAATAAAATTCCTTTTCCAGCCCAAACTCTGACAAAATTAATAAATAAACAATAAATGAATAAAAACCTTACTTACAGCCCAACTAGTATAATTCTACAAACCTCCCCTGGCTTATTCTTATTTCTTTAGCAAGTCAACCTAGAGTAAAATAGTTTTAAGATTGATTATTTTGCTTCAATTACTTGATTATAGCTATTGTAATATATATATTTCATTATAATATGTATTTTTTTTTAAAAAAAAATTACGTCCTATCAAAATGTTATTGCCCCTCCTTTGAAAACTTTCTGGATCCGCCACTGCATCAAGCAATCTATAGATGGGACACTTATCACAATTCCAAAAATATTCACACTTCTAGTATCACAAATGTGCCTTTTTAGTAGTTTGTTCTTAAAAGAATGGGCCTTTCGTAAACTTTAATATTTGTGATTACCAATCCTTAAACTTTGTTCAGTAGGTTTTAATTCTTTTTTATGTTGAAATATTTCCAAATACACACAACATTCAACAACTTGATCGGTGTATCAAGCTCTTCATTTCATAAAAACTTGTATACCGAGGGTTCGAATTCCTCACTTTTTGTACTCATCAACTAATTCACCAGTGTTAAAGTCTAATTATTTTTTCATAGAATTCGACTTAAAATATATATGTATATACAGTTCCTTTAAAATATATATATATTCAAATTCAGTCTTACTCCTAAGTGGATTGATGATAAATTTTTTTGAAATAGAATCCAAACATTTAAAAATAAAAAGAAAACCAGTCATAGAAATATTGTTGAAGCATGTTTAGAAAGTTTTAGAAATTTAAATCAACGGAACATGTTATTAGTGGCCCATGCAGGTCTCGAACCTGCGACCTTCGCGTTATTAGCACGACGCTCTAACCAACTGAGCTAATAGGCCAATTGATTTTTCCTAATTCCATTATTTTTTTTTTAAATTTTAAATTATAGACTCTCTTTGACGCATAGATCTCATTTATGAATTTTTCATGTCTCCGCTCCACATGAAGAATCAGTTTTTTTTCTGAGTAAATTTTGTCTAAATCTGAACTCACTAGTTCATTCATTGGGGTAACTATTGGGAAAAATAAAAAGAAGAAGAAAAAAGAAGGAACATTTTATTATTAGAGATTATTATTATTATTTTCTGTATTCCTCTCCTCCGGTAAGAAGAAAAAATGAAAAGGGAAGAGACTTCCAAGTCCTCCTAATTCATCCCTTAACCCCTAAACCTCCGAAAAACCATCTTCAATCTCTCTCCTTGTTTCTCCAGCCATGGCCTTCTTCGACCTCAGCATACCCTACACAGATCCTTCGCCACCCGACCGGTCGTCAATAACACGTGCAAAGCTCGTGACTAAGGCCTTGGAGCTAGGCTACTCCGGCGTCGCTTACAACCGTATGATCAAGGGCGTGATGTCCGATCGCGACCGTTGCTCGATCCCCCTCCTCACCATCGCTTCCTTCCTCAAACACTCTCCTCTCCTCCTCTCCAACGTTAACTTCCACCGCGACCTCCTCGGCCTCCCACGCGCCTCCCCTTTCCGCCAGTACACGCGCCTCACTGTCTGCACCGAGACCCCGGCCCAGTCCCAGGCCCTCAATTCCGGTAATCCCATTTTGAAAACCTACGATTTGGTCGCTGCCAAGCCCTTGAATCAGTCCGCCTTTGAACTCGCCTGTGAAAAATTGGAGGTTCGTGCATCTTTTTGTTTGTTTTGTTTTTGTTTTTATTTTATTTATTTTAATTTGTACTTCTTTTGTGAAATCGTGTTTGGTTACTCGCATGATTGAGGAAGAATGTAAGCATTTCTTTTTTATTGTTTTTTTGTTTGTTTTTGTTTTGGCGTAGGTAGATATAATTGCGATTGATTTCTCGGACAAGTTACCTTTTCGTTTGAAGATGCCTATGGTTAAAGCTGCAATTGAGGTTTGATCTCAGAGATTTTGTTTGCTTCCTTATTTCAATTTATTTAATTACATGGTAAGAATTTAAATTTATTGGCTATGCAGCGTGGAGTGTATTTCGAGATCACATACGCTAATATCATTGCCGATGATCAAGCGAGAAAGCAAATAATAACCAATGCTAAGGTGAGGATTTGTAAAGTTAATTAGATATTAATCAGATGGGTCCCCAATAGCTGAAGCAGTAGGCAATGATGGTTTGTAATTTCTTTCCCAAAGATATTATGACATGGTTTAAAGTTAAATTTTACAAGAACATTGTGATATAGTGAATTTTACTTTCCACTACACAATGTTGTAGGGTCAGAACATGGCATTAGAAGCACCTCCCCGTTCAGCCAGTACTTTACAAAATTTACTACTGGACTTGTATGTTGGTTGCATATCTTGTAGAAGTATGCCAATGCTCAACCAGAATAATAATAAGCTACAATTCTCTATGAAGTCTGTTATTATCATTTAGCGTCCTTTGAGAGCATTCATAACTCTAGCTGGGTGACAACTTTTCAGTTATTTCCAGAATTAAAAATGATCCTTGTAATGAAGTTTTGCATTTTTTTAATCAGTGCTAAGGAATGCATGGATAATATCCTTGTTTGTTTGAATTCTGAAAGGTATTTTTTCTTGGAAATGAATAAGGATTGAGTATGCTTTGATTCTAAGATATGGGAAATGGTTTGAATATAGCGCAAGGTGTAGTTCCTATGTCTGTAATACACATGTACACAAGTGCACATGTGTGTGTGCGTGTGCATGTGTACAGCCTGGGAAGACTTTTCATTGTAACATAGTTGTGTAATTGTGTGTGTTTTAATTAGCTTCTAAGAGATACAGCGACTCATCATCTCCCTCATTGTTCTTCAGTTACTGGTAGATTGGACTCGAGGAAGGAATCTAATAGTTTCAAGTGCTGCCCCAACCGCAAATGAATTTAGGGGGCCATATGATGTTGCAAACTTAATGTCATTGCTTGGTCTCTCAATGGAGCGAGCTAAAATGGCTATTTCAAGAAATTGTAGGTATGATAGCTTTCCCAAATGCCAGTCTTGAAGATTTGATGTTTAATTCATCCAAATTTTTTTTTTTCATTAATGTCTTGCAGGACTATAATATCTAATGCTATGAGAAAAAAACACTTTTTCAAGGAAGCCATAAGAGTCGAAGTGGTATCATCAGGTCAAGAAATTGACACGAACAAACCTTGGTCTATTGACTCGTTTAAATGGGATCCCATCTCTAGTGGGAATGGTGACATTCTATTAGACGATTTGGCTAAGTCTTTCACTACCTCCATTAATAAAGTAACCAAGACTACAAAAGCCATTGATTTTGCTTCAGTCATTGACAGCATGCCATCACTTGGATTTCAAGTCAAGGATCTGATATCTGGATCTGGTGTGGTTGCGTCCCAATCAATGGGTACTTTTAAAAGCATTGTTTCTGCTTCTGAGGCAATTGAGCAATCAGTTGTGACTGCTGGAGTGCCAGAACAGCCTGCCAGGCTATGTTTTCCTCAATCAGGTCAAACTTCTCTGGGTGATAGTCTGTTGGAGCAACAAATGTTTGACTGTCAAAATCCTCAGAAATCATATTCATCTTCTGATACTACCAATGCTTTTATTGATGCTATGGAAATTGAAGCTCCTACAATAACCACTGAAGCAAAACCAAAGAATTCAGATGGCACAGATGGTAATTTTGACTTGATTACAACAGAAATTCATGATTTTCAACCACAGAAGTGTGTGACTAATCGTGAATTGAATGTTGTGCCAGCTAATGATAATTTATCATTTCACACATTAGAGATTGGGTTAGATGCTGCTTGTAATGCTAATTCTGAAGTTGAAATTTCCACTAATTATCAGGATACAGATATTCCTGCTCCTGATAATGAAGAGGCTAAGTGTGTTAAAGGTTCTGATACACAAAGTGATCTGATGGACGAAATTTTAACAGTGGTAGATGTGGGAAGTAAAGAAGAAAAGTCTTTGCCATTGAATTCATCATCGTTGCCTACTTCAGAGAATGAACAATTTAGGGAATCTGGGGATGATGCAGTTATACTTGCAAATCAAGTTCCTGTTCTGGAGTCTAATGATGATATGACGATAATTGGTGATTATTCAGTTGCAACTCACCCCTCAGCAGAGGTGAAAATGGAAGGGGAAGAACATGGGAAAGCTGATACTGAAATGAATGATCTAGCCTTAATTCAATCCATACCAGGTACGGCTTCTTTCAGTATGAAAGTCTTCAGCTCAACCTTTTTCTTTTCATTTGTATTTTCATTTTCATTATATATTGGTATTTAGTATTCCAATCTGCCTGGTTGTCGGTTTCTTTGCTATGAAGTCGGACTTATGAGAATTACTATTCTGTTTCAGAGTAGGAATTTAAACATAAACTTTGGAAACATATAACTATTGCCTGTCCTCCTGGTCCTTCATGTTTGGGTTGGTTGGCCTTAAGGACTTGTGTGATTATGTACTGTCTACGATTCCAGTATGTCACCACCACCATATAGAGAATGTGTTCCTGAGAAGCTGACTAAAACCATAAATTGTGCATTACAAGATTCAAACTCAGTGCTTGACTATAGCAGAAGAGGGTTCACTGTTAGAGGTTTCTTTGCTCAATGAATCTTCAGGGTGATTTTATCTCTTTAGCTATCTATCAAATGACTTTTGCCAAAATTATTAATCAATATACATCAGTTTCACCTACTATATCTTCCACCCCAACTTTTTTTTTTATATCTTTGTACTACTTCTGAAATTTTCTTATCCATCCATGGCTTATACATGTCTGTTAGATGATGCAGGGAAATCTAGACCGAAAAGGAAGACACCTTATCAAGCGAAGACCGTTCCTCTGAAGCGATTGTTGCATACTATACCTTTCAAGAAGACTCGGAAAAGTAAAAGAAAAATCAAGATGGCATGACTGTGTGCAATGATCGGCATAATGAGTTATCCCAAAAAAAGAGAGAGGAAAGTTTTGATCGGCATATGTGAGGGTGAGGAAAGTTGCATATTCATCTTGTTTTTTTTGGCATGCATTCATGTTTAATGGCCCTAGATTTGTCAACGGCCCACACTGGGTCTATTCTAAATTTTGTTTATGTTTGTATGGAATCTTCTGTGAAGAAAATTCTTTTTGTCAATGATCATATAGGAGTCAAATTTAATTCTATACAGTATATCCTTATTATTTATTGACAATAAAATTAAAAGTTGTAGATAGTGCAGTATTCAGACATTTTTTTATAATTACATACTCATCGTGAGTGCTTTATTCTTCCAGCATTAAACTTAAAACTTTTTTTTAACAAAAAAGATAATAACTGTTTAAAATATATTTAATTTTAAAATAGGATGAAAACAAAGTTGGTCCAAATTACGTTATGCTGGAATATTTGTAAGGGATAGACTGATAGTTTCAGGTAAATGAACAGCTCCGTGGTGTGCAGTGTGTCCTTTATCGATTTCAGTTTCCTGTTCAATGTAGTATTTTGTTTTATCAGCACTACCTTATTCTAACTTTTTATGACCAACTAGTTTGACATGTTACATGATCGTTATTTATTGGTTATAAATAAAGTTCATAATAGGCCTAAATATAAACAAATAAAATGTTGTCACATCTGTCCCATATTGGATTTTCGTTAAGCTTCCATTTGTATGAGGGATCTAGACCCTCCATTTGGATTTTCTTTGTGCTTGACTTCTTTCCTGCATATGCCACTTTATTAAAATATTATCCAAGGGACTTTAAGTTGACACATCATCTTCAAATCATAGGATCCGGATCTTTTGCTTGGAGGAAAGATTTGTATTTGAAGGAACTTTATAAATTATACGTTTCCTGTTGTTGTGGTGTTTCTCATTGAAAATTTTGGCAGATCCCAAGTGATTTACCAGAACTAGCTACAGAAGCTAGGAGAATTTTGGAAGCTGCAGCTGGTGCGACGGCATGCCAGTAGGCTTTACTTGCTGAGGATTTCGTGAAGGATGTGACTCTGCTGCTTTTATCTTATTAGTATTACCAGTCAGCAACACCAAAATGTTGACGATTTTGTGCCCCTTTGTTTATCATTAATACTTTCTCAATTTAGGATATTAAATATAGAAAAATAGCACATACATGTCCAAGGTTTTAGGCTATGCAGTTACTCGAACTCCATGTATGTAGGTTTTCTGTTTTTGCTTTTCTTTGCACCTTTCCAATGTTCTGGGCTGATCTGGGGGGATCTGGGAGGTCTGGGGCGATCTAGGCGGCCCCTAGGCGGTCTAGGCGGATCTAGGCGGCGCCTAGGCGGCCTGGGCGGGTCTAGGCGGGTCTGGGCGCCAGGGCAGGTCTGTTTGCTTTACCAAACCTGCCGTCAATGGCCTCGGTGATATTCTTAGCATTCAAACCAGTGTTTTCAAAGGCATGCCTTCGCGCGCGTCGGAGCGAGGCGGCAGGAAATCGCCCGAGGCGGTCGGCTATTTCGCGGGTTGCACGTTTAGCGCTGGGAAGGCGTGAGGAGGAGTTGCAAGGCGGAGCGACGTGGACCATGGCGTGACATATCTAGACACTCTGAACCGGAAGAAATTTTGAGACTCTGCAAATTGGCTGCGGCTCTGCGAGGAAGATGACTCGCGTGTTTTTTTTTTTTAGGTTTATTGTAATGAAACGACGTCGTTTCGATTGAAGTGTTTTAAAAAAAACTTAAAGTGAAACGATGTCGTTTCACTTGGAGGGTTTTTAAAAAATGAAAACAAACTTTGTTGTTTTTTTTTTCCTTCCCTTTATTGTAATAAACCTAAGGCAATAATTAATATCTTCTTGCCTCTATATTAATATATTAGCTTTTCTACTTACCCTTTTTGAGCATTCATATTAGCTTTTCTACGTTCAATAATTAATAACTTTTTTTTTTCCTTCCCTTAGCTTTTCTACTTACCCTTTTTTTTTTTTCCTAAATTAATATATTAACACATGGAATTATATATATTGTATAGTACAACCCTAATTTCTAACATTATTAGATAATCTCCATCAATTTCATGAATTCTCTTCATCTTTCGACTGCAAGTAAGTTATTTTATTTCTCTCTCTAATTCTTCGCAGTTGTAATTTGAAGTTCCGTATAATTTTTTTTCAATTTTTTTAAAAATATATTAGTTATCTTATTCGTTTATGTGATATAGTAGAAATTCGACGTACATACATCATACTTGTACTTATATTTAAAAGATTGATATGGTTCAATAAGAATTAGTTGTACAATTTAATTGTATTGTATTATTCATGAATTTTTTTTGCAAGAAACAAATTGTTTTGAATTCTTTTGACCATATATCTTACCATGCATTGTATAAAGTGTAAAATATTATACTAATTCATTATTTATAAATGATTATTGTGTATTTAATCTTTTTTCATTAATTACTACATATTTTCTATTTCAACTTCCACAACTCTGAAACCCATATTCCAAGCCAACTTGAGGCCCCAAAAAACACCCCACAGTTCAGCCTCTAGGATTGTCCCAACCCCAAGATTCACAGAAAAACCATTTAACCACTTGCCAGTGGAGTCTCTCAAGTGCAGCATTGTTTTTTGACCAAAGTAATGATTGGCAATTCCTATATTGGAGCTAATGAGATATTATTTAAAATTAATGTGGTTTTTTAATCCTTATTTAACATAATGGTTTAGCCACGGCCGGCCGACAAAAAATCAAGAGCGCCGTCCTAGAGTTTTCCTCAAGAACCATAGCCTTTGGTTAAAGAAAAAAGTGGGATAATTGAGTTTATAATAATTCTAACTTTGAAACTTAATAGTAATTAAGTATCTCTCATCATTCAGTAACATGAACGACCAAATGATTAGCACAAAGATTGATTAAAAAAATTGGTACTTTTATAGACAAATTAAGTGGTGTATGGCTTGTAAAGAGGATGGAAGTGGATTTTAGGAGGTGATTGAGCCTTTTGGCCATACGCGGTCTATATGCCCCCTATAAGATGCATGATGGAGCTTTTCGTGCTAGTTGGGTTAGTGCCCTAAAGAGTTTCAATAAAAATTTCCAAGTTTTTCTTACAATTTCCGTGGTTTTTATTCAATTTTTATCGATATCGATATTTCCATCGAAATTTCCGTGTTTTTGGCTTACCGATATTTCCGATATCACCGATATTTTAGACCTTGGTATTAACATAATGGACCCCATAAGGGTGTCTCTCAAACAAAGGATCCCTCAACTGCAGCTCTATATATAATTTTTTTCTTTTCTAAAACTATTTTATGTACAGTACATATCCAAACTAAACCCACTATTTTATGTACAGTACAGTATTGTCCATAAATTGTAGCTATAGTTTATAAAGTTCCTAAATCCGAAAAACAAAAATACCACATCAAAATAGGTGAAATAATTTCATTGATCATACTTTATTGGGCCTAGGCCTCCTTTTTTGGGTCAAACTCCAGGCGTTGTTGATACTCCATAGAATGTTCATTGTTCTCATAGTTGCTTAATTCAATTTTATGTAATTGAAAAGAAAAGAAAAACTTAAACATTTAATGTTTAATTTAGCTCATAAGGATTAATTCCACTATTAAATTGGTCACATACCGTGTTTACAGTGGAAACAAATTCATATGCAACAACATATAAAGAACATATATTATCATGACCAAATATCATTTTAGTATCAACATGTAGAATGGTAAATAAATATTAGTAGAATGTAGGAAGAAAAGGTCATGTGTTTAAATCTGATTGACGTTACGGTGGTTGTTTGTGTTCGAATTCCCCTCTGTCAATATAGCTTGGATAAAAAAAATTATAAAATTTTCGTCCTAGTTGGGAGAGGTCATTTGTTTAAATTTGATTGAAGATAGAATCAAAAGATCCACTCAAGAATAGAGTGGGGGTGAAGGAAACTCACTCTAACAAAACAATGGATTTTTCATGCTCCACATAGGGTGGTGCAAAAGGGAACGTTTTTGTTAAAAGTCTCATGATCATAGACTTGGTAGTCTTACAAAATTTTGTTACTGCTCTTCATGTGCCATTGCACTTGTTGTTTCTGGTGTCTTTATTGTCCGTTGAATAGTGTTGTTATTTTATCACAAAGTAATGGCCTTACGGTGGTGACTAGACCCCTCTTGTCCATCCTGCTGAATCATCCCACCATGATCGCCATCAAAAAGCTTTGCCTTTCCCCTTTTACAAACCAGTCGGGGGCAGCACTTCAATTCAAACCCATTCTTCTATTTTGTTTAATTACTGAGCACAGAAGTTTAAGAGTAATGAATTTATCGGGCCCATTTGCAATGCAATTTACCACACATTGCTACGTTGTCGATCAAATATATGAACTGCGCACATTCTAACAAGAATCAATCTAACGAGCAATTTCAACTTACTATATGGCAACATAAGTACAGTTCTGCAAGAAAACACTTTTCTAAAATTATATATGCACAGTTATCTATTTGGCCATACATGATTCTCTTAATAGAAAAACTAAGCCTCCAAAAGTAATTTCAATCTTCAAATATCTACTTAAAGCATTCAGTGTTGAGTGAACTTTTTTTTTTTTTGGTGCAAAGGAGGGCTAACGCCCAAAAAAAGAAACAGCAACTATAAGGGAATTAAACGAGGACTAGCCACATTGCTAGTATCAGCAGCAAGGACAGTACTAAGAAAGGCAGGCTCCGAGACCAAAGTAATGATTGGCAATTCCTATATTGGAGCTAATGAGATATTATTTAAAATTAATGTGGTTTTTTAATCCTTGTTTAACATAATGGTTTAGCCATGGCCGGCCGACAAAAAATCAAGAGCGCCGTCCTAGAGTTTTCCTCAAGAACCATAGCCTTTGGTTAAAGAAAAAAGTGGGATAATTGAGTTTATAATAATTCTAACTTTGAAACTTAATAGTAATTAAGTATCTCTCATCATTCAGTAACATGAACGACCAAATGATTAGCACAAAGATTGATTAAAAAAATTGGTACTTTTATAGACAAATTAAGTGGTGTATGGCTTGTAAAGAGGATGGAAGTGGATTTTAGGAGGTGATTGAGCCTTTTGGCCATACGCGGTCTATATGCCCCCTATAAGATGCATGATGGAGCTTTTCGTGCTAGTTGGGTTAGTGCCCTAAAGTTTAATTTAGCTCATAAGGATTAATTCCACTATTAAATTGGTCACATACCGTGTTTACAGTGGAAACAAATTCATATGCAATGACATGATTCATGGCTTATTCGTAGTCAACTCATTTTGGCTACCACGAGACGAGCATATTGCGGTTCTTTTTATGATTTTGTAGAAGACGCGTCTTATTAAAAGTCACATTTGTAAATGATAGAGTTCATGTGCTTTTTCCTCGTCCATTCACCCAAGAAATTAGGTGGCATATTTACATCCGTAAATAGGGGTTTAACTTTTGTTTACACATGTTGGTAATATGAGGTTGATTGAGAGATGACATTGATAAGTATAAATCATGCCCATTTTCCCTCTTAGTCGATCTTGTGACAAAACTGATGATCACAATGTGGTGAAGTAACTGATTCATTCATTGCCTCAAATAAAACAGAAAATGATTGATTGATTGATTGATTTGCAAGGCATATTTATTGGTCTTGTGCCTCTCTACATCTCCAACTACTCTAATGATCCAAGACTGCAACTTCAATAGTTTAACCATCAAACAATACGCAATTTTCTTTAGAGCTCAGTTGATTTTCTCACGGAAATTATAGAAACCTTGTTGCAAACCAGTCGGGGGCAGCACTTCAATTCAAACCCATTCTTCTATTTTGTTTAATTACTGAGCACAGAAGTTTAAGAGTAATGAATTTATCGGGCCCATTTGCAATGCAATTTACCACACATTGCTACGTTGTCGATCAAATATATGAACTGCGCACATTCTAACAAGAATCAATCTAACGAGCAATTTCAACTTACTATATGGCAACATAAGTACAGTTCTGCAAGAAAACACTTTTCTAAAATTATATATGCACAGTTATCTATTTGGCCATACATGATTCTCTTAATAGAGATCCTTCAACTGAATTCCAAGAAAACGAAGAAAAAAACAATCTTATTTTAGTTAATGAACCAAATTTGTCTTCAAGAGGCTACAAAACAACACCTGAAGAGTACACAATTTATTGTTCGAAGAGTCACAAGGGAGAAAAAAACATTATAGAATTTTCTGGCCTTTATTCTACACGTGCTATATGTTCTACACTAGAGTGTTAATAATCGTCGAAATTACAAAAAGTGTAATATTACATGTATCATATTTACTAATTATACTGCTAATCACTTGTGTGAAAAACCTAAGTAAATTTGATAAGAATTTTATCATTGCAAACAACACAAGAAAACTTAGACAATTTAAGGTAGGGTGTACAAGATCCAATTCAATCCGCCCAAATTGACAAATCCAATCTAATCCAATCCAATTTCAATCTGTTTTGATGATTATTTGGTGAATTGGATTGGATATGTAATTTTGAATAGAATAATGCTACTCTTACCACATTTGTATACCACATCCTTATACCATCTTATGTGGCAGCTGAGGTGGACAACCACATCAATTAAAATTATTTAATATTTTCTTTTCTTTTATGATTTATTCTAGTATTTGTTTTTCTAATTGTCTTAATTAAAATACATTTCATTGATTTTAATTGATGTGGCATATAATATGGACATGCCACATCATGTGGGATAAAAATGTGGTAAGTGTAACATTACTCTTTTGAAAACCGACATGATTGGATCGGATGACGGATTTGCTCATGAGAATCTAATCCAATCTAGTTAGTTTTATGCTTATTTTCCTCTTTAGGTATTTGTAGTTGAAAAGTTATGAATATTTAAAGTTATTTAATGGAGTTATGTTTAATGTTTTATATAATCAAAACAATTTTCTCTAGTATTTCATTTATATTTTACATTTACATCTATTAATATGTTTGGTTAGATTAAACCTAAGGATAAATGTTTAATATTTCATTACTCCTTTTCCATTATCAAACCCGATCATCCAATATTCAAATCCAATCTAATATCAATTGGATCAGATTAGATTGGATTTAAACATCTAATATGATTAGATCGGATTGAAAAAATCACAATAATCCAATCTATATTGGATCGAATACGGATTGACTAAATTATATTGGTTTCGAAGCAATATACACCTGGCATGCCCCTACATGTCAATATGAAAGCTTGGCAGTGGCCAATAGGTAACTTGCGCCCCACTTTACTTTGTAGCACCATATAGTTGAGAACCGAGGTCCTAGCATTTAGGCTTTACAGAACATCCTATAAATAGATGACCTTAAGGAAATAAAATATAGAAAAGCACAAAAAATTGTGCTACTTAGAAGTTTGAACATATAGGCTGCATATAACTCGATGGGCTCTATTGCATATTCACGCTTAAAATGGTGACTGTTATCACATGCGAAATTCTATAGTGAGGGTACTATATATGGACCTCTCATGTGGACCTTCATATTAGCCATAAGATCATTTCATTAAACTTAGGTGAAGTTACCATTCAGATGAATCATGTGGCTAATATAAAGGTCCACATCTATGATCCATATATGACACCCTCGCCATATGCCTATTTAATAAGTTCTTTTTTCCTCTTCTTTTTGAAATGACGTTGTTTTCATCTTTTTCCAATCAGTAGTCACTAAAGTAAAGCTTGAACATGACCTCAT
Organism: Prunus avium; assembly: GCF_002207925.1. The sequence continues at coordinate 1,905 of NW_018924748.1, read as the reverse complement.
GTAAAGCCAAAATTAGGCAAATCTAAAACTTAACCCTTGATTAATTAAAGTCTTAATTAAAAAATCCACATTGTCATTCCAAATCACCTATATTTACATCACCTACTTCAAGCTAAATAGCGCTTAAAGTGTGGCATTCTACATAATAATAGTAATATGATTGGATTGGATTGGATTTAAACATCTAATATGATTGGATCATATTGAAAAAATCATGATCCAATCTACATTAAATCGGATGCGAATTAACTAAATTGTATTGGTTTCAAACCGATGTACACCCGGCATGCCCCTACATGTCAATATCAAAACTTGGCAATGACCAACAGGTAACTTGCGACCCACTTTACTTTGCAGCACCATATAGTTAAGAACTGAGGCCCTAGCATTTAGGCTTTACAGAACATCCTATAAATATATGAGCTCAAGGAAAGAAAATATAGAAAAGCACAAAAATTTGTGCTACTTTGAAGTTTGAATATATAGGTTGCATATAACTCAATGGGCTCTATCACATATCGACACTTAAGATGGTGATTGTTATCTCATGCGAAATTCTATAATGAGGGTGCCATATATGGATCTCTCATGTGGACCTTCATATTAGCATTAAACTTAAGTGAAGTTACTATTCAGATCAATTATGTGGCTAATATAAATGTCCACATCTATGATCCATATATGACACCCTCATCATAGAATGACTCGTCATCATATGCCTATTTAATCAACTCTTTTTTCCTCTTCTTTTTCAATGAAATGACTTTGTATTCATCTTTTTCCGATCAGTAGTCACTAAAGTAAAGCTTGAACATGACCTCATATAAAGCCAAATTAGGCAAATCTAAAACTTAACCCTTGATTAACAGAAGGTTGATCCAACTGTCGCCGTCCTCCTCGTCTTCCTCCCCACTTATGCGACTCCACTGAACAGGAGAGTCCTCCCCACTTATGTGACTCCACTGAACAGGAGAGTTCTTCTCAATTTCGTCATTCCTTGCAAATCGTCCTCTGATGCGCGGCCGGCTGTCTGCCAACGTCTTCCGGCAAGCATACTGAATTCAGGAATGCTATATTAGTGCTTGTATAAGAAAGGGTAAAAGAAAAAGTTCAGGATGAAATGCACTGACATAAATACAAAAGTAGCATGGTTCTATATTACTACTATCATTTGACATATATTATTCTTTATGACAACCAATACCCATTTCTTAAGGAAACAAGGACTTGTCATGATCATGAGAAGTGGTTGAGACACATTACAAGTTACCAGAACATTTTGTGTGGCTGTTTGGTCAATTTATTATTCAATCAAAAGGGGGTTCATGCTTTTGCAATTCAGAGTTAGTTTCCAAGTAGAAGAAGTTAATTGATCTAGCACTAGTGCAAAAAACCAAAATTGATGTACCACTCTCTCTTGGGAAAGTTTACAATTTCAAACAGACGTCCAAAGGGTAAGACAATAGAAGGTTGAACGTCTGTTATTACGACCTGCATAGACATAAAGATGGAGTGAAAGTTGATCTGCAAACAGGATTAGTTAATCATTACATAATTAAAAAGACATTAACCAGCAGGAAGGTAAAAAAAATTTGGATTGTCGATATAATTAAAATTTTATGTGATAATTAAAGAATATTGATCTAAATTGGAATTAACTTACTCAATTGCATCACATACCATAGATAGTGACAACCCTCGTGAAAAATCACAACATACAGTCGGTGTTAGTAATATATATCATTAGCATTCTTCACGTAACTTTCTGTACTTCAAAATAAGTATTCTATATTTCTTTCCCACATTACACATTGAAATGAAATTAAAGAAGTTAAAACGGAGTACGAATTCTAACTATTATACGGATCAGTAACGAACAATTAATTGACTCCAGGTATAACAATT
>NW_018924741.1:0-10312 GCF_002207925.1 Prunus avium | reverse complement strand
TGGTGACCTAAAGGGTCGTGGTTATGTTTTATTTACGTCAGTTCAAGTAAATATACGCCATGTTAAATATTTAAGACGTCATTTTTTTTGACAAAAGTGACGTCTAATTTACCATGTTATATGTTTTAGACATCAATTTTTTTATTTAGTGAACGTAGTATTTATTAACCACGATGGTTTCTACGTTTTACACGTCGATTTTGTTTTATTTAGAGATGTTGATAAAAATATTTACGTCGGGTTTGTAGTTGTTTTTGACATTTAACATTATTTAAACGTCTGTGTTTTACTAAAACCGTCGTCTAATATAGTCGGAAGTTGTCTTTTTATGCTTTTATGTATGAAATTGACGTCGGCTTTAGTGTTTTTTATAACGTGTAATATATTAACCACGTCGGTTATTTGCCGTCGTTATTTCATGTGTTAAAAGACGGCGGTCGATTTCTCGTCGGTTGTAAAACATGATACACGACGGTGGATTCCCGTCGTCTATTTCATTTTTCGTAGTAGTGTAATGATATTATTAATTTATACTTTATAATTAATATAGATGAATGACATATTGATATGTGCACGCATACGTATTATAAAGTAGATTGAAACCACCCTATATTCCACATGTGTCGCAAGGGAAGACTTATTATAAGACGTGGCTTCCTATCCGCTTATTGTTACTTTTTCTAACAACCAGAAAAGATGAATTAAAATGAACCAACTAAGCAAGCTATTGATTGTTGATTGTTGTATCAAGCGCCAAGAGTCTTGACAATCTGAAACACTAATATCCTCTATCGAGTTTAAGGGTCTTAGTTTACCCTTGATAAATATGCAGAATTTTTCCCAATTTAGATGGAACCAAACATCTTTAGGAATGAATTGTGTATCAAAAGTTTGAACTATCAAAAATATTAAGTACAACAAGCAAGTTATTTCATCAAAGCCAACATTAATTTCTTCTCCTGCTCCTTCAACTTTCCTCCTTGAGTCTCCAAAACTACTTTGGATGCGTAGTTCTTCTAACCTATACAACCTAGACATTACTTTGGGTGGAATTATCTTAACCCTTGTGTTCGAAGTCAAATCCAACAACCTCAGATTGGCCAAGTTTCCTATTTCTTTTGGTAATTCCTCAAGTTTCTTTAGTTCTCCGATTGTAGAGATGTCCTTTAATACACGAGGACTAGACCCAATGACAGCTAATCGTTTTGGACCTAGATCTAAGAACCCCTTTAATCTTCTTCTTTTTTGCTTGCGGTTCCCCTTCTCTCTCTCCTCTTTCTTTTCTTCTTCTTCTTCTTCTTTCTCTCCGTCAGTTTTCTTCTTCCTCTTTGTTTCTTTATCTCTCTTTTTTCCTGCCATTCTCTCTCTCCTTTTTCTTGTTTTCTTATTATGCCCTTGTGGGAGAAAAAAATAGAGCTGGGGTGGCAAATGGGTCTTGATATGTGGCCAATTTTTTTTGTTTTTGTTTTGTTCTCTTTTTCTTCAATTTTTTCCAATTGCAAAATAAATTTGAATGAAGGTTGAAGAAAAGGGCAAGAGCCGCCGATTACATGACAATTTTTCCCCCAACCCCAACATGTTGTAGCCAAATCATTCTCACAGAATGAAGAAGGAAAAAAGAAAGCGTTGAGTGAGATGGGGGAATGCCCCAATTTTCCAGCTGTTTTCATCGGACAACTTCATTATGCTTTTCCTGTATTATCATGGCGGTTATAAATAGGGATAACAAAAATTAGCGTTGGTAGAGAGAAAGAAGAAGAAAAAAAGAAAGAGGAGAGCATGATAAGGGGAAACGCATGAAAAAAAAAGAAAAAAAAAAAAGAGATAACAAAGTTAGAGTAGGAATAACTAGGGATGGCAACGGGTCGGGTAGGGGCCGGGTATGACAATACCATCCCATCTCCCTCCTCCATCCCCGCCCTCGCCCCCGTCCCCGAACCCATCCTCATTTAATAGGTTTCAGGGAATCCCCCATACCCGCCCCGAATCCCCAATTATTATTTTTTTTTTTTTGCATAAAAAATATTTATCATACAATTTAACATTAAGTTTCTTATTAAATTATCATTCAATACATCCAAATTAACTATAAAGTTCAACTCAACTATTCAAAATCACATCAATATGAAATTCTAGAGAAGATTAGGAAGAATTAGGGGAGGGAGGTTAACTTAGGGTTAAACATAAATATTATAATTATATTTATTTATTTTCGGCTTGGGTTCGGGGATGGGGACGCCAATACCATCCCCGACAGGGATCCCCATACCCGATACCCGTTTGGCCCCGAAATCTCCCCCCATTAGGGTCGAGGATTTTTGCCATCCCTAGAAATAACTATGTTAAAGTAGGGTTAAGTGGGATGCCAGGTGTTAAAAAAATTAAGGCAGGAACAGATAAAAACATGGATAGATTTGGAATGTGCTAAAGCAGTTTATCACCACAAGTATGCAAATTAGTTCATGATAGAACTCGCCCCGAATTCCCCAAAATCCGTGAGGGACCCTGTGGTATTTCCAACATCAAACTTATGCCGGGCCCACTTACTAACAATATCCTCTTCTCCAAAAACAAAGGAAAAGAGGGTTGAGACTTTCTGCCGAAATTTCGGCAGAGTCTCCCTTGAAAAACGGACTTTCCCAAAAAAATTTAACTTATCAAACACGTTAAAATAATCCCAACAGTAGCATACGCAATGTAAAAACATGCAATTTACATAATAGGCCTTCGGCCTTACATCCAACCCTATCATGGGAGATAACAGAGCAATTCTAAAGAATTTCAATTTACAAACGCAATAAAATTCAACAAGAATAAAAACAATTAAACATAGCCCAACATAAGTTCGGGGCTCGGTAGTGCAAGTCTTGGCTCGACCGCTCAACTCAGCTCAAGCTACTGCCTGGGGGGCGCAAAACAGAAAACTTGTGAGTGGACAAAAACAAAGTTTTATTATATTTGAAAACAACATACGAACAACACCGTTTGGAAAACAATGCGAACCCCGGTATATTTGTATATAGTCCATCAAAACTAAAGTAAGATCCATATCCCATAATAGTATACTAATACCCAAACCCACTCAGCACCTTTCCCTTTTACTCAAACCACTCTTACCCTCACTAATAAATAAGAAACAAAGGTATATGTATAAGTATATATATACGACCACTACCAAATTTGTACCGGGGAAAACAATCCAACTGAGGGATTGTTTGTCTAGACCACATGGAAGAATCCTCAATTGACTATGTGGTTAGGGAACGAGCCATCCAACCGGGTGACTGGGCTCACCAGCACGCACAGTAGAATCCTCAATACTCATGCACTTGTGACAAGTCCTACGCGCACTGACTAACCCCGCTAAAGGTTTACGACACACCCCGTCAAGGGTGCCCAGGTTACGACATATCCAAGTATCCCATAATTCCAAGTATCCAATCCAAGTATTCCAAAGCCGGGGAGGTACATAAGGTAATGCCTAAAGCACTCCAAACTAACACAAACCACAACCCAAATCCCATTCCATAATATCTTTCCAACAATCCCATGTACCCGACATATATCCAAACATTTAAACAATATAACAAATTCAATAACTAATAACCCATTATGCATAGTTTTCCATCTTTGAAAATAATGATTATTATTTAAAAACAAAGTCCACTAACAGATTATCCAAAGCTGCTTAAACCTAAGAGGGTCCCGCCTGTTGAACAAGAGGAGCTTGAGTACCTATTGAAGAACGCGAGGACTAGATTAAAATAAAGTATTTCGAAAGAGAACTTTAAAATAAACTCCTAATTTTCCCAGAATTCAAGTGTGTGCACGACGAACAGGAAGTTTCTAAGGTCCAACTACGCATTTCAAATGATGGAATAACCTCAGAAGACTCTCATTCAACCGAGTGGTCAAACTTCCCAAATTTGGTCAACCAGGCTCGCGGGACCCACGACCTCTGATTTCCGATCCGAACGTTCCCAAGGGTTCAATAAAGTTTACTAAACACGTCCTGTAAGTTTGGTCCATATCAAGAGGTCGGATCGCTCTCGATTGCACGATCGGACTGTCACCGTTTTACGAAATATTTGAATCATTAATTCGAAGTATCCGGGACTTCGATTCTAAATCCGTGAGTTCCTATGTGATCATAGAGGTATCTAGGTTAACATACTTGGAAACAGAGCCGATCCAACAGTTCAACCATATCGAACCGGGATATCGCCTAATATGCGTAAATTTTTTCGACCGTCAAACAATAACCAAATTCGAATCCAAGCATACCGTTGTGCTCAGGACGACATGGGAAATATTTTAGAACCAAGTGAGCCACCCAACCTTGGCCCATGCACCGCCACATGGGCCGGCAGTAAGTGGGTGTCTTGAGAAAATTCTCAAAACACCCGGCAATACCTATACGTACGTGATCAGGACAACTAGGGGAGCAACTTTTGTTCTTGGACCACGGCCAAAAAGTGGTCGGAGCTTGCCGAAAATTCAAGCCAAAAACCAATGAAAACTTAGGTTTCAAAACTTCAAAATCGATCCTAACCAACCCAACCATTAGCTAGATCACGTTTAAAGGATGAGAAAGCATATCTGGATCAACGAATTCCTTCCCCAGAGTCATCGAAAACGACACCGTAAAATTCTGAAGAAACCTAGACGATTTTCAAGCTACTACCGGTGCCGAAGGTCTTGGTTTCGTCGGAGAAGGGGTGGGATGTGAAGAGGGAGTCGAGCCAGTTCTAATGAAGGTGGTTTCGTGGCCAACGGTGGCCGGAGGAGGAAGTTACAACCGGTCAAAGCCGCCGGCTGTTCAAAACCGAGAGAGAGAGAGAGAGAGAGAGAGAGAGAGAGAGAGAGAAGAAAAAGAAGGCTATGTTGGTTTTAAAAAAGCTGACTTCGAAATATGTACGGTTGTGCCACTACACTTCCGTTGATCGTAACTTCTTCGTTAAAACTCCGATTTGAGCCCACTACGTGTCTACGAGCTCGCTACGAGCTCTATGCAACAATGCCATTCAATTCACCAAAATCCTACCGGATTAAAAAGTGACCAAAATGACCCCACCCCAAGGGCAAAATTGTAATATCACAATTAAATAATTAAATAATTTAAATAAATAGTTAAAATTGGGTCAGGGTGTCACAATCCATGCACAAATTTTGAATTTTTATGTCCAAGAAAATTTGAATTGAGGTCAATATTTCTCCATATGAAGAATCTGTATAAACGAAAAGGCTTGGCCATAAATGCTCGACCTATGTTAAGTAGATGAAGTAATTGAATTTCAACAATTTAAGAGAAACAAAATTCAAGTATTTATAGCCAAGCCTAGCCCGAACCAATCTAGCCCAAAGTGGCTCGACACGCATGGGCATGCTTCGGTCGTGATAGTGAAACACAAGATTTTAATTGGTTTGTATTTAGTCTTTATCTAAAAAAGATATTATAATTAACTTAAATTTACTCTCTCTACCAAATAACCCTAGCCTATCTCCACACCCTTCAACGTTGCACCAACGGGGGAAGGTGGTCTTTGCTCCTTTTTGTGCGTCCGTTGTATTGGCCTTTATGGTTATTGTATTTGTATTACTCTCGTGGCCTAAGTTATGGATACAATCTCCTTGAGGTTTGACTAAAAAAAAGATATTAATTTTTTTTTAACATAGAATTACCCTAAGGCCCCGTTTGGTTCATGGAATGAATTTGAGAGGAAATCATTTCCCATGTCATTTCCCAAGGAATAGGAAATGGAAGATTTCTTTCCCACATTTGGTAATGCTAGGAAAGTAACCAGGAGATATCACTTTATTTCATTTCCCATGTTTGTTTTGAGTAGGAATGGAAAACAAAGTTTGTATAAATTTTCAATTATACCCATATTAAATCAAATAACAAAAGAATGTATTTAATAATATATTGTAATTCTAAATTGTTAATGGGGACAAAATGGTCATGAAAAATGTTTATTTAATATTGGCTCATTTTCCCAAACTTTCCCATGATGAGGGAAAACAAAACCCAAGTTGGGAGGATGGCTTCACTTTCCCCCCTACTTTCCCATGGGCCAGGCAACAATTTCCCATGCCTGAACTTACCAAACATGGGAAAACAATTGATTTTCCATCCCCAAGTCTCATTTCCCATGAAACGAACGGGGCCAAAAGGTTCGTTTGGAAGTGCTTCTCTCCACAATCACTCGAAGTGATTATATGGAGAACTGATTATATGTAGAACTGATTCTACAGAGAATTGATTATTAGCCTATCCAAAATCACTCTCAAACGTGCCCTAAATAGTATTTGGAGAATACTTGAATCAAACTCACTATTTTGTGTTGAGTGGGGGAGCTTGATATAGGCTATGAGAAGATATTACAGGGAAAGGAGCCATCCCCAATGACAACACGACATCGTATAACCGTAACTATTGTAGACTTCCAAAATCTCTGCATAACCCGAGAGCGGTAGCAAAGATGAACACGCGCAAACTTCAATGCATAGAACAAAGAAACATGTTGCTCTAGAAAAAAAATAATAAAGCCCCCAAACTTCTGCGTACTCTTCAACTCCACTGAATTTCACGAGCCTCTCGTTACATTTGGACAACCCAATAATTCTCATCCCATGTTGCCTCAAACTATTCTCACCTTTTCAGCAAAGTTCTCACCTTTTCCTCCAAACTATTCTCTTGATAATGTTACTGGTCTTGTACTCTACCAAAACTAGGTCCTTAGTCCATGGCAAGCTTACGCACGCCCACAGGGTCAAAACCTGTTTTAAGCCCTATCTATTTTTGTTGAACAAATTGTTAGAAAATTATAATATTTATATTTCTTTTTTTTAATAATTGAATGGAAATTAAATTGTGGGACCCATCACTTTAAGTACATGACATTTACGAATTGGTATGTATCAATTGGGAATAGTCATGTTTTTAACTGAGGAAAAATAAAATATTATTTATTTTGTTTGTGAATAAAATAATAATACTTTATGTGAAAAGTTGGATTGTTTCATAGAAATTGAAACATTGCGCTTGTTAGCTTAAGTTGCATTGTTTCATATGTGAAAAGTTGCATTGTTTCATAGAAATTGAAACATTGCAATTCTTGGCTTAATAAGTTGCATTGTTTCATAGTAATTGAAACATTGCACTTCTTAGCTTATGGTTGCAACATGAAAAGACACATTTGTTGATATTTTTCAGTCACATCTTTTCTAAACAGAAGCCTTGTTGCCTATAAATAGAGAAGGTCCTACAACATTTCATTCATACAATTGTCATCTAACAATAATAGTTTTTTAGAGCATTCATAGCATTATATTTTCAAAAATATAGTGAGTTAGTGAGAGAGAATTCATACACAAGTTGGAGTTCGCTTTTCTTGGGGATTGTAGTGCTACTTCAAAAAGAAGTCGATCGTTGTATGCTGGGAGACGTTTACCAAGCAAATCCTAAAAGCACATGTGAGGAGGCAATTTCGACATAAGGAGATAGAACCAAGTTCTAGACTCGATCATCAGTTAAGTATTCTTAATTTTCCCTGTCGTTATTTTCTTGTATTTATTTCGAATTTATAGTGAAGTTTTATTTTCAAAATTCTGCAAATATAGAAATTATCCTTATATTTTTACCAACACAATCTTCTTAATATGTACTGATTTTCTAACTTATTTGTTGGAAAATGAACCTCAAACTTAGAAGGACGTCATACCATCCGTTGAAACTCCTTTTTGGAAAGAAGCTATCAATGCTAAAGTGGAATCCATCCTACAAAACCATACGTGGGAATTAGTGGATCTTCCTCCTGGAAATAAACCTCTCGGTTAAAAGTAGAAAGGAAAGATGAAAGCAAATGGATACATAGACAAGTAATTCTTCCACACCGTTTTTTACTTGATTCATTATTCCACACCTTTGTCTTTCAAGACTTTCACCCTAAACCCATACGGCTCCAACTTCTTCTTTGCTTTCGCCGAGAAACCCTGGTGGGCGTATACTTTTCTGTTCGTCCATTGGAAACTCATCAATCAGCTCGGCCAAAACGTGTAAGCGCCAATCTTGATACATTGACCACAGCAGCAGCAAGTTGACAACATCACACATGTTCCATACCAGGAGGGCAAGGTTAGGTCCTTGTATAAAGGACCTTATTGCCGCTTTATAATTGGTCTTAATTACTAATTATTTTTGCTGCTAAACCCTTTGAAGTGTTTGTCTTTCAAGACTTTCACCGAAAGCCCATATGGCTCCAACTTCTTCTTTGCTTTCGCCAAGAAACCCTAGTGGGCGTATACCTTTCTGTTTGTCCATTGGAACTCATCAATCAGCTCGGCCAAAACGTGTAAGCGCGGATCTTGAAACATTGGCCACAGCAGCAGCAAGTTGTCAACATCACACATGTTCCGTATCAGGAGGGCAAGGTTAGGTCCTGGTATAAAGGACCTTATGGCAGCTTTATAGTTTGTCTGAGTTTGGGCGAAGGCTTGGGTGGCTTCTAGAAGAGGATTGGGCTCTTGATTACTTGATGAGGAACTCTTTGATTTTTTTCTTCTTAACTAGTTTGACATCATGCCATTTTTCTCTTTTGAGCACAAGCTCTTTACGGGCCTCTGTGACGTCTTTCCAACACTAGTAAAAATAAAACCCTTGCAGGCCTCTGTGACGTACTTCCACAAAACAATTGTCTTTAAATGATAACTTAATTAATAATAAACCAAATAACATATTTTTCTTCCACCACACCACCTCGGCCCTACATGCACCCGCAAAAACAAAACACAACATTTTTTCAGTTGATGTCCAGATTAAGAACTAAAACAAATTTACGAAGTAACTACGTCACTAATTATTTTTGCTGCTGAACCCTTTGAGGTGTTTGTCTTTCAAGACTTTCACCGAAAACCCATATGGCTCCAACGTCTTCTTTGCTTTCGCCAAGAAACCCTGATGGGCGTATACCTTTCTGTTTGTCCATTGGAACTCATCAATCAGCTTGGCCAAAACGTGTAAGCGCCGATCTTGATACTTTGACCACAGCCGCAGCAAGTTCTCAACATCACACATGTTTCGTACCATGAGGGTAAGGTTAGGTCCTGGTATAAATGACCTTATGGCCGCTTTATAGTTTGTGTGAGTTTGGGCGAAGGCTTGGGTGGCTTCTAGAAGAGGATTGGGCTCTTGATTATTTGATGAGGAACTCTTTGATTTTTTTCTTCTCAACCGGTTTGACATCATGCCATTTTTCTCTTTTGAGCACAAGCTCTTTACGGGCCTCTGTGACGTCTTTCCACAAAACAATTGTCTTTAAATGATAACTTAATTAATAATAAACCAAATAACATATTTTTCTTCCACCACACCACCTCGGCCCTGCATGCACTTGCAAAAACAAAAAACAACATTTTTTCAGTTGATGTTCAGATTAAGAACTAAAACAAATTTACAAAGTAACTACGTCACTAATTTTTTTTGCTGCTAAACCCTTTGCGGTGTTTGTCTTTCAAGACTTTCACAGAAAACCCATATGACTCCAACTTCTTCTTTGCTTTTGCTAAGAAACCCTGGTGAGCGTATACCTTTCTGTTTGTCCATTGGAACTCATCAATTAGCTCGGCCAAAACATGTAAGCGCGGATCTTGATACATTGACCACATCAGCAGCAAGTTATCAACATCACGCATGTTCCATACCAGGAGGGCAAGGTTAGGTCCTGATATAAAAGACCTTATGGCCGCTTTATAATTAGTTTGAGTTTGGGCGAAGGCTTGGGTGGCTTCTAGAAGAGGATTGGGCTCTTGATTACTTGATGAGGAACTCTTTGATTTTTGTCTTCTCAACCGGTTTGACATCATGCCATTTTTCTCTTTTGAGTACAAGCTCTTTACGAGCCTCTGTGACGTCTTTCCAACACTAGTAAAAATAAAAGGGAAATAGCGGTATATACCACCAAAATTATAATCTCAATTAAAAATACCATCGGCTCCCAATTTATTTACAACTAACATCTATAAATATAAAATTATTGTCCACTTATTGCTGAATTTTCACAAGTTCAGAAAGTTTGTTCTCTCTTCGCACTACTCAGCTCTCTCTCTCTCTCTGGCACAGCTCTCTTTCTCTTTGGTTTCTGTCTAATGCAGCTCTCTGTGTCTCTCTTGGCTCTCTCTCTCTCTAGCGCAACTCTGTGTCTCTCTCTTTGCTCTCTTTCTCATAGCGCAACTGTTTGTCTCTCTCTTTCTCCCTGTATTCGGTCTCTTGCTCTCTGTTTGGAATCGGAACCCCTCCCTTTAGGTATGTCTT
>NW_018924738.1:32398-46416 GCF_002207925.1 Prunus avium | reverse complement strand
GGATAAGGGAATAACTGTATGTATATATACGTATATATATGTATTATAATATATAATATGTTCAGATTTAGCGCCAACAACACGTATGCTATTATTATAATATTAATATGTATATGTGTGTATGGGTATATTATAATAATAATATATATGTATATATATATATATATGTATATTATATATATTATATATGTATATATGTGTATGTATATATATACATTATAGTATATGTGTAAGTAAGTTTAATTTTAATAATATATGTTATTAATTTTACAATATAATATATGCATTTTATACATTGGTGAGCATTGGGACTAGTTAATCCTCCCTTTTCACATGGGATTAGTAGTCCCCTCCTAAGGAGGTGTTTTTGGTGGGCCCGGGATTAGCAATCCCATCTAAGACTAGGATTAGATAAAACAAACATGGTACTAAATTTAGTCCAAGCCAATCCTGTGTACCAAACGAGCCCTTAATGATTTAAACAACAAAGAAAAGTGAAGAGTATATTCTTTTTTATTTTTTTATTTAATGAAGGAGAGTATATTCTTTTAGTTTTGCTTAATGGGTCTACCGATTCTAACTTGGTTTCAAAGTGAGTACTGTGCCTTTCTTCTTCTCTCAGAGCCTCCGCCTATCTCACAGCTCACTCTCTCTAGAAGATGAAATACCCATAAATACCCAGAAATTAAATAAAAAAACAAAATCTCCGAAATACCCGCCAAATTTATCAATAATTTCCTTACTCATCAGTGATTTTGAGGTGCTATAATGATAATAAAAGGACTGTTCAGGAGGTATGAAAGATGGAACCCAGTGCACCCAACATCTGGAGCATTTTGGGGAATGGGAGTAGGAATTGGTTGTGGTATTGGATGGGGTCCTGGTTTTGGGCCTGAGGCGATTGGTTATGTTGGAGCTGGATGTGGTGTTGGATTTAGTGTTGGTTTCACTCTGCTTGGTGCTGGCATTGGTCTTCCTGCAAATTGGCTCCTTCAAGTTCCTTATAATGGTAATTATTAATTTTGTAATTTTGCCTCTTTATGTGAGAACCATTTCATTGGTGCTGCTGGTTGTATTTGTTGCTTACCACATACATCTCTTTCTTTATTGATATGGATGTTTTCATTTTCCTGGTGAAATTCAAAGTTGTAGTCTTCAGTACCCATCCAGATTTAGCTTTTTTTTTTTGGTTTTTTTTTTTTGGGTCCAGCTGCTGTGGCAGCAAGAAGTGGTGCATTGGGGTTTGGTCAATCTAGAGGTTTTCTTTTCTCCAAAAACATTGCAGGGGAGGGTTGGAACAACATTGCACCTTGCTTCACAAACCTGCAGAGAGAAGCCAGTGGAAGGTTCTCTAGCTTTAAGCAACAACATCTTTTGGACAAAGGGGTTGATTTATCTGAAATGAAGAGCCGGCTAAGTGTCAATGCTAGTTCTATGTGTGAAAATTTAGAAGCATTTCGGGGACGCTTCTTCCACTCTCCCAGAGGTAAGTTGACACATACAACTTGTATTATAGTAAAAGGATAACTCTCTATTATCATGCCTATTGATGCCACAATTCTGGTTGTTCTTTTGCTGTTTTCTTACAAGTTACAACTATTTATTGTCTTCTTTATTTTTCCCACCATGATAGCTATCATCATTTTCTTTAAGAAAGAAGTCCAAAATGAACTACATTAAGGCAAAATTAAAGCCAGAAACAATCTGACTTCTTGGAACCTGACAATGTAATGGCTACACAACGCACAAGAACTGTTTTTGGTCAAGTTTGTCACACGGGACTACAGACCCAGCTGGAATAATTTTAGTCCGATGCAGTGTTTGATTTTGTTTTCGATGGGAGAGCTTCGACAGTCTCATTTTTACTGGACTATTAATGACCTATATTATCTGAGATGTGCTTTTGTCAATGCGCATAGTCTCACAATCTCCCTTCAATAGTCTCAGTCAGTAGATCCCAAACCAGCCCATACATTCTTGGGTAACAACCCAGGCAGTGATCATGAGTTAGCCTGAAAATTCGATAAACCATATTGATTTTCGTTCAAACAGTAAATCCAGGAAAATTAGTAAAATGATGATTTGCTGCTTGTGGCCAACATAATGGGCAATTATTTGATGTCAGTTCTACCTGCAGACCATGGTATGCCATTTATATCTAACATGATGGTAGAAACTGCCAAAGAAAAGTATTATACTAGAAATAAATATATGATGTGATACATTTGAGGTATTGGTTGATCTAGAATTGATTGGAGTGAGTGGATTTAATATTTGTTCTTCGCGTAGCTAGTTCATTATGATTTCTTAAAGACAGTCATCTCTTGATGGAACAGCTTATGTAAGTCACACAAGAGGGAATGATATAGTTCTTTGTAAGTTTTCAACCCTCTTCTTTTCAGAATTTAGATAGCTTGGATAAACATTAACTGAGCTTCCCAAACAAACTAACTTATATAAGTCTGACGTTAGCAAATTGTTCTAGCTTTTCTTTTCCTTTAGGTTCACTCTGAAAGGCTGCAGCTTAAAGGATTCTATTTCTTTGAGTAATTTTAAGGATTATTTCTGAAGCTTGGCTATGAACTAATAGCTGCTAAGAGTGATGAAATTGCCCACCCCACAAATTCTTTTATTTTGAATTTAAAAATTATCTGTAATCTAGTCTTCCTGCCCACCAGTTCTCCCAAACCGTCCATACCTCCTTCCTTTTCCCGTAACCCTCTGCCTTAACCTTAACCCTCACCCTATAAAAGTAAAAATATTTGGTAGCTACCATTGCCAGTTCGCATTATCTTACTTCTTTAATCATGGCAGCCCCATGGCCTTGCTGTAATAGCCGTAGCAGCAAGGCCACAGTTTTTCCCATTTTAAGATATTGAAATGCTATAAGTGGCACACCACACTTTTTCTTATATTTAATTATAACTTTTCACACCCATATATAAGACTAATATACTCTGTATAGGGTAGACAAATTATTATTACACTCAGACCGCTTGATCATTCAAAGTTTCTAAATATGGTTAACATGAATGCTTAATTCTGGATTTGGTGGTTGGCACTCAGAAATCACTATTACAATCAAAAGAGCGAATGATGTTTACACATTCTCCATGGCAATGCCACCATGGCCTGGGAAGGCCTGGACATCCACAATTTTTTTGTTAATTTCAAATTTTTAGGGTTTTAAGAATTATCCTCTATGGTAATTTTAGATAGGGACAAATTTGTTATAAAATAACTGTTATAGGGGTGGAATTAACACCACTTTACTGTTAAATAGCAGAGGCTAAGTTTGATATATAGGTGGCAGCACTTTGATCACAATGTTTCAATACTCATGTATATGGCCTTCACATTTAGTTGTCCTTGCTGATGTGGTTCATCCAATGACTGATGTCACTATTTCTAGACTATCTTGTGTAGGAGATAATGTTGTCTGATAAGTCCTGATTTCGGTTTGCTTGTTCTGCTTTATGTTTCCTTTGTTCACTTGAGAAAGAACAAAATAATAACATATGTATCCTTGCTTTCAGGTACAAAAACTTGACACCATAGACTATCTGGTGCATATATTATAAGGATTGTAAGCATTCTTACACTGACCAGTCTCTTTAAACTCATTTATATAGTTGGTCCATAATATGCAAGTAAGAAACGTTTCACATAAGGCTTCCTCGATGCTGCATTCTTAGAAGCAGCATTTTTATAGTTTTTCAGAAAGCCTTTTTTTTCATTGTTTGTGCAGACAGAAGACCTTTGTTTATTAGTTCTGTAAATTCCTGATACAGATAATGTGCCTCCAATAGTTTCCAACATTATTTATCTTGTACCAGCTTCGGATGCACCATAGGTTTTGCCGTCCTCATTTTCAGTTTTAATGTTATATTTATGAAACCTAATAAGATTCACGTTGCTTATGGACTTTATCTTGCACAACCCTTTAAGTTGAGTAACCATGGATAGTCTTCCCTAGATAAATATTTGCATATATAGAAATTGGAAAACAGAGGATAGTCTATATCTATTCAATTCCTATGGTAACCATGTCGAGCCAGCATGCTAAATTCTTGTAATTGGCATAATCTTGAGGAGGTGTTTGCTTAAAATGCACTCGGCCAAAGTTGTTCTTCTATGCCTTGACACAGATTAAACCCAAATGAAAACCAAAATATGTTAAAGACCACCCTTAGAATCAACTAGATAGCCAAAAATACTAGCTGAACTCTAATCCTTTTAGCTCAAACTGCGATCAATTAAACACTAAATGGAACTCACAGAGTAATAAAGATGAATCCTTGATCTATAAACATAGATATTAAGATTTGCTCAAGATCATCGTTTTCAATTACGCATGGAAGCTAAGACTAGAGCTTACTGAGCTACAATTCTCATGCTGACTCAATTAAGTAGCACTAGAGCACTGGATTGAATACCCTAAGACTAATGTTCAAGCTTTGGTTATTACTGAGCATTCCTCTCTGTTTATGGAAGAGTCATGCACCCTAATTGTGCTGCAATAAATCTGTCATTGGCACAAACTCATCGGCCTCAGAAAGAATGAGGTACCTACAAAGAATATCAGGACAAATGGTCTTTAACAAAGACATGATATGATGTCTACTGAAGCTATCTTCAAAACCCTATCATTAACATGGAACGATTGGACTGTGATTCTCAGAATTTGATAATGAAGGTCATCGAGGCAACGATTGATCGATCCATCACTAGGATTGATCGTTGGGTTACTGACTCGACAAAGATGACAGATTCGTATGAAACTCATGTACTTGATAAGCTGTACTCATGTACTTCATGTTAATTCATCCAAAGGACCAGGCCAAAGTTGTCTCAACAAAACAGTCAACATGCTGCTAAGCGTATGTTAGAAAGTGATCCTACAAAGAGCATTTTGTCATAGGAAATTGTTAAAACAAAGGTTGTACGCAGTTCCAATGTTACAAACTTTAACAAAATTGCAATAGTGTTGACAAAAGAGCTAAAGAAATAAAAATTGAACAAGTTAATTTTCGGAAGTTGGTAGTGATTATCAAATATCTTGATAATGTTTGGTAGAGAGAGAGAGAGAGAGAGAGAGGGTAGAATCTTAAGCCATGATGGAAAAAGGGAGAGACTCGAAAGTACTAGAATAAGGGAGAGAACCCCTTAATTTTCATAAAGACGGTGAAGAGATTAAGTGGAGCAGTCCTGGCCAGCCATTTCCATGAGCTTCTAGAGTCATATCTTCCATTTCAACTAAGCCTAATTGTATATTGCAGTCACGGGGACTAGGGATGCCTTAGGTCTTGTTTAGTATCTTACTCAAAAAAGTAAATTAAAAAACTATAATTTTATTTTAAAAATATGAGTTTTTAAATAGTGATTTTAAGATCTAAAAACTTGTTTGGTATTGAACTCCAAACCATTTTTAAGATCTAAAAAAATTGAAATTAAAATCAGAAAATTAATAGCCCTACATAGAGAGAGAGAGAGAGAAAGAGACAGGACAACAGCGAGAGAGGGAGGAGAGAGAAAGATGCGATATAGAGAGAGAGAGAGAGAGAGAGAATAATTTATAAAACTTCACCTTTTTTATGCTTTTAATAATGGGGGTATTTTTGAGTTTTTAATAATGGGCCTACCAAACGGTTTTTATAGCTTTGGACTTAAAATCCGTTTTTAAATTTATAAAATTAGATCAAAGTTGGATACCAAATAGACCCTTAATTTCACCACGTTATTCTTCAATTTTTCTTGAGCCCATCATCAAGAAAAACTTACCTACCATTTTTCGTTGCCCCTTATAATTTTATAGAAATTGGGGATTGTCCTTGAATTGCTTGGAATTCAAACTACAAGGACAAAATTGATCAAATTGAAACTACAAAGACCTTAGTGATAAAAGTGATAAACTACATGGACCAAAAGTGACTTTTAGACTTGATTTTTAAAATTTTTTTAATACAAACGATAGTCTAAACTATAAGGGGATGGAGATTTCTCATACACACACTAGGGTAGAACCCGGTGGCGATAATTATTGAATTTTTAATGACATGGTTTTGCAATTTACTTGAAAAAGGATAATGGGATTTCCCAACCATGCATGCCTAGCCTTCCACGCAGGGGCGGAGCCATGTAGGGACCAGTGTGGTCCCAGAGCCCCCCCTCAATCTGTTTACCGCTTACATTTATATATTATATTATATTTACTCTAAAATAAACAATATATTAGGTTCTTTTTATCTACAAATTGACCATTAAACTTCTATATCACTCTTCTACTTTCAATTAAATCTACTAAGTTAGGTTATGATATTTACACTAAAAACTCCTAAGTTTTTCTTCTTCTCTCTCTTCCTCTTTTGTTTAACTTAAGCTTAAGCTTTGTGATTTTTTTCCCTCTTTTTTTACATGTTTGAGTAGGGTACTTTAATATTGGGATTTATGATTTTTATTTTTTTGGTTGTATTTGTTTTCTCTTTGTTGAAATATAAATTATTAACTTTTGAGTCTTTAGATGATGATATTAATATTTAACCATTTTATAATATAAAATTAAGGACAATTATGATTGTAATGAATGAATAAATTATTAATCAATATGAAATGATATTATCAAGTGGGCTAAACTGAGTATTTAGTATCGTATTAACTTATTAAATAGTTAGCGCTTGAGTGCTCCTATTCAAATTATTTTATAAAATTTTGTGAAGGGCCCCCTCTAATGCAAATTCCTGGCTTCGCCACTACTTCCATGTGCTAAAATTATGTGCTCCCTGGTGAGAAAAGCTTACCTATCATGATTTCATACACATTGCTAGGGATCATCGTTAATATCTTTAAAATCATGTTTGATGCACTCTAAGTTAGCACAACTAGGTTGACAACCACACACTTATCAATCACTTGCACTTTACATCATCAAGGTACTAAAATAATGTTAGCATTATGTTAGCCTTACATTATTATTTTATAAAATTTTGTGAAGGGCCCCCTCTAATGAAAATTCCTGGCTTCGCCACTACTTCCACGTACTAAAATTATGTGCTCCCTGGTGAGAAAAGCTTACCTATCATGATTTCATACACATTGCTAGGGATCATTGTTAATATCTTTAAAATCGTGTTTGATGCACTCTAAGTTAGCACAACTAGGTTGACAACTACACACTTATCAATCACTTGCACTTTACATCATCAAGGTACTAAAATAATGTTAGCATTATGTTAGCCTTACATTGACTAAGTATGAAAAATGGACTTTCAAAATACTAATGTTTTCAATGATATTTTTGGCGGTTTATATTCCTTTCATCTTAAATAATCAAACATGATTTTATGAGATTTTAGTATAAAGTATACATTGACTTATTGAGGTATCAATATTGATATAAACTGTATCTTATACTAAAACTAGATTTCCATATTTTGATTTGTTGGAAATTTGATTTTCTAGTATTTTTAATTAAATCCAAATGGGGTGTACTTCCTTATTTACATTGTAAACTTAAGTAAATGGAATAAAATAAAAATAAAATAAAGTAAAAAGACAAGACATTTACTTCAAGGCAATGGGCGAGCCTACTTGGCCTGTGCGTGGCCCGACCTGATCCAACTTAGAAAGCCTGCCTAGGCCTAGCCTACTCGGCCTGTGGGTGGCTCGACCTGATCCAACTTAGAAAGCCTGCCTAGGCCTAACCCAATGGGCGAGCTCAGCCCAATCCCTTTGAAACCTCGGCTACTCCTGAAAAATAAAAAAGCACATAAAGGCCC
This sequence comes from Prunus avium, assembly GCF_002207925.1. Next base: position 38,641 of record NW_018924738.1, on the reverse strand, counting down.
AGCCGAGCCCAATGACGATCCCTACACATTTCAACACCATTTTTCTCTATCTTTGTGATATCAACTGTGATAAGAGAGATAGAGAGATATGGTGTATTAAATAAGGCTTAATTATCAATATGCCCCATGTGCTTTACCGAAAATCCCACTTTACCCATTGCAATTCAAATTGGGTCACTATGCCCCCTATGCTCACCTTCCATGTCCCACATTACCCTCATCTATCAATTTCATAACAAGAGACGTTAGGTTTGCTTAGGTGGCAGCCACATGGCGTTAGAGCTTGGGTATATTTTTCATTTATAGGCCGTGAAAATCAGAATGAGGGTTTAGGTTTCCACCAAATTACCCCCAAATTGATCCCCATATTATGATAGGCAATGCCCTAGAATCATTTAGGAAAAAAATTGAAGTCACATAACCCTAAAATTTTGGTGTTTGTAGCTCAAATTGAAGTCGACATCAAGTGAAGTTGTTGGGGTTGGGTGAATCGAAGAAAACGATGGACATCAGACCAGCAAGGCATGGTGCTCGTTGTCACTATGGAAAGATGGCAGTGATGGTGACATCATGGATTGATGCAAACCCAGGTCGAAGATTCCAAGTGTGCCCAAAGTCAAAAAAGGTAAGAAACATAAAATGCCACAGTTGTGGGTGATTTGTTGGACAAGAAGAATTGATATTTGGTATATGTGGGTTAATGTAGGGAAGAGGACAGAGAGTATGTCAGTTTTGGGAGTGATATGATCCTGAAATGTGTCCACGTTCAAAGGTGGTGATACCTGGGTTGCTGATGAAGATTCATAAATTGGAAGAGGAAAATGCCAAAATTCGAAGAAGGAGGTGAATATTGATTGGAGCTGTATTGGTTTCTTTCTTCTTGTTGTTGTATGTAATGAAATGGAATTGAAAGGATGCATTGGTTTCCTTCTTGTTGTTATTGTATGTAATGAAATGGAATTGAAAGGATGCATTGGTTTCCTTTTCGCTAATGTAATATGTTAAGAATCTTTTGCAATGAAGTTGATGCCATACAAAGATACAAATATTCCATATAAAATCCATCTCCAACAGCACATTCCATTTCATACAAAGATACAAACATTCCATTTCAACCTTAAATCCATATCCATTCAACCTGAGCAGCAATTTACAAAAGTAGTTTTTGATGGAATCATCCCAAAACCAAAATCCATCACAAGCATCCCAAAAGCCATTACCAATATCCATCACAAATCCTCCCAAAAACCAAAATGCAATGGCTTACAAATGAAGTTTTGCACATCCTAAAATAACATATCCATTCAAACATCCCAAAAGCAACATATCCATTCGAACATACCTAAAACCATTTCAATTATAACATCCTCTTCAAGGGTGGAAGAAGGGGTCTTTGATAAAGTGCTTCCTCTGTGCAGTTCTTTTCATCCTCTTCCTAGCTTGATTCCCTTCTGCAGTGGTAACAGGCTGTGACATTGGCCTTGATTGACTGGTTTGTGGCTCATTTGAAGGAGGGTGGCTTTCAGTTTGAGGTTGTTGGGTCAGTTGTGCCCCTTGGGAACATGGTCCTCCATCTTTCCTTTTCCTCAATTGCCTTGTGCATAGTCCATTGCCTTTTGGCTGAGAGCCGGTACCTTGACCTCTTGGCCTTAGTTCCATTTGGGATTGTGTACAATCTCTCCTTCTCACCTAAAAAATAACACAGTAAAAAAAATACCCAATTCAAATAATACTAGTCAATTAAATTATGAGTTTATTTAGTACTTAGAGCTTGGTCTAAAAGACTTCGTAGCCTTCTTACTTGGAGGCTTTGAGTTAGGATTCCAAGGCTCCTGAGAAGAATATATGAATTTGAATTAGTAAATACAATTAAATAGTAAAGACAGTAAAACAAACTAAAGGAGAGTTGTACCTTACACCTTTTCCAATTATGGCATTCTCCTCCACAATTGCCACATTTTAATGGAATTCCATACTTTGGAAGCTTGGATTTGAGGGTTGTTTGGGTTCAGTTGCAGTCTTGTACCTTGACTTATTTGGCCTACCAAGTTGTTTATGATATTTTGGAGGCATCAATGGAGGTAGATTTGTCTTAATCCATTGGTCTTAGCTTGTCATAGGCATAACTACAGGCTCATAGGTTCTTAGATAAGTTTCCTTCTTATAACTATCATTAATGTAGTCTTCTGGATTCTCATGAAAGCAACTTATTGCAGCACATGCATGCAGATGTGGTAGTCCATTGAAGTCCCAAGCATTGCATGAACAAGATCTGGAATTCAAATCAACAGCAAATATTCGACCGCTATGGTGCATCACCTCAAACCTGTTCTGCCTAGCACCCTTGGGAATACACCATTGTGCCTTTTCTTTGGTCTTCTCTAATATCTTTGTTATTCTTGGACCAATTTGGCCATGCCATTTATCACAAGCCACCCTTCTACTAGCCATCAAAAACATTATATAGAACCTAATTCTTTCTAACATTGTCAACACTAGCTTTTCCCTTGCATCCAATATGCTCTTGTTGAAGGCTTCACAGAGGTTATTAATGAGAATGTCACATTTGTTACTAGTCTTAAAATGTGCCCTGCTCCAATGCTTAGGGTCCCTTTCTACAAGCCAAGCATGAGCTTCTGTAGAAAGCTCCAACATCTTCCCCATCTCAACATCATACCAGGGAACTATAGTACTCCTTGCAATGTTTTCCATTTGTAGCTTCAGAGCCAGACCTTTATGCTCAATATTAAAGTTTGAATACAACAGTGCCTCTTCTCTGCATTTGGGAATAAAGTGGATACAACATCTATTAGTCCCTTCTACTTGTGATTCATGAAGACATGTCCATGGCTATGGCCTATATTCAGATATTGACCAAGTAATTCCAAAAACCACATCCATGTGTTGAAGGCCTCAACCTAGGCAACAACCAGGCAATTGGAAACATGTCATTATTGCCATCAACCCCAACAACACATAACAATTGCCCTGGGCAAGACATATATACCACATTTCAAACCTAGGCCTTTGTCCTTCCAATGAAGACTTCATTATAATTGTGCTTCCCACATTTCTATTTCTCAACTCATTGTAGTAGTCCTACAATGCTTCATACTGATTGATGAAAGATCCCTCAACAATATCAACTACCAATGCCCTTGCTCTATACACCACTGTCCTAGAAGGATGGTAGCCATAGTCTGTAAACACTTGCTCAGCAAATGAAAATGAAGAAGCTGTCCAATTTGGATTAAGTCTTAATTGGGTAGAATACCTTTGAGCCAACCACTTTGCATTGGCATGTTTATTTTTACTACCCCTACTACATCTATGTCTCGGATTACATGTCTTCACTTGGAGATATGTGCTACCAGCTGTAGTGCTTGTGTGTAAAACAAAGGGACACTCTTCATGACAGACAACTCTTATTGTTGTTGGATCATTCTTCTTAAAAGTTAATTCCCTTCCATGATTTATAGAATAAATCCTCATAGTTTTCCTGAACATGGTAGCATTAGCAAACCTCAACCCCCTTTTAAAGACTGGGTTGGCCATATCAGTATTGGGTATGAAGTCCTCATACTTTGGCATCCTATGCTTCTTTCTTCTCAAATTAGCAATTGATTCATCTGCACTTGAAGAGCTATATGTGCTTGTAAGTGCAGGTGAAGTGGTCCCACTTCTTGAGTGATCATCTTCCTCTACATTTAGATCACTATCCACTATACTATGATCCACATATCCATCAAACCACCTGTCATCATTTTTCAAGAGGGCCTCCTCTATTTCAGATTGTTCATAATCCCTATCTACAAAATTTGGATAATTAGTTTTATCATCCTCGCTTTCCTCATCCTCACTTACCACTTCCTCGTCCTCATTATAGACTTCCTCATCCCCATTATACACTTGTTCATCCAAATTTTTCACTTGCTCATCCTTATCCCCATTATACACTTGCTCATCCTCATACACATTTTGCACTTGCTCATCCTTATCCCCAATATATATCACAATCACTATCTATAGGCTCTTAGGAAATCCCTTCATATAGTATAATAGATTTCCATATGTTTTGATTTCAATTAGTTTCCCAGTCCCAACTTCTTCACCATAAAAAGCCACACCATCCTCATAACCAATATATTTACCCATAGCCCACAACTCTAGCATGGGCATATACTCAGCCTCTATGTAGTCAAACCAACTTACGGAACCACCCAAGTAAGACCATGCTCTCTCACCCGAGCCTTTTTTAAGTACCTTACCTCCATGACATAACTTAAATGTCACAAGGTCATCTATTTTTTCATCTGCCACATACCAAGCCTAAATTAATTGTAATACCCCGAAAAATTCAAGGTGGATTTTCATATTTTAGTGAAAAATAATATAATTGTGGAGATTGATTATGAGTATTTTATCAAGTGATTTTGGATGAAGATTATTAAATTAAGTGGGGTTTAATTTCAAGTTGGACAAACATGACCAAAACACCCCTATGTGTGTATAATTACCAAAATACCCTTGTAGAAAGAAAGTAGGAGGCAACGTGTAAGCCAAGCATTTCTTCCCTCCTTCATTCTTCCCCCCTTCCCACTTACATTCTCTTCAAAAATCTGATTTTGGAATGAGTTGTAAACCTATGGTGGATGAGTCACCTAGTCTAAAAATGGTGACTCACCTAGCCAAAGAGTCTTTCTTATCCTCTTCCTCCCCATTCATTGAATCATCACTCTTTCTTAACTTAATGACTCACCTAGCCTAAGGCTTTTCAATCATAAATTCCCTCTTATCCTCATCATTCATTGTATCATCCTTTCTTCCTCATTCACCTTAGTTTCATCCTTATTCTTCTATTGTTCCTCTTCAAAATCCAAAATTCGTCACTTGCTTGGAGCAGCCGAGAACTCAAATTTCGGAAGCTCAAATGAGAAAACTTTCTTCATAAAAGTTGTTCATTTACGTGATTCCTATAAAATACTCAAATTTCAGCTCAATCCGACTAGTTTAGGCTCTGAAACATTGGTATGATCACAATAAGATTACCATTTCCTGATTTCACAGCAGTATGCTCGGTTTCAGTTTGTTTCTGTGAATTCATGTACTCAAATGACTTTGGTTCCTTCATCAAAGTTGTTTGAAATGCTGTCTATTATAACATATCAACATTTCAGATTGATCAGACTTCTCTAGCCACCTTGGGAACGTTTAGAGTGGAACTTGTTTATAGTCTTCAACCTTGGTTCCTTCCCTCGTTTTCAGTCCAAAACACTCATTTCAAAAGCTCAAAACAATATGGTTTCTTCATAATAGTTACTCCAAATTGTCCTCTTTATAACATATCCAAAGATCATCCAAACGCAATCATTATAACTCTCTAAAACTTGGTGTGAACAAAACTTGTTATTATGTTGAATTTCTTGTTATAGATATGTACTTTCTCTCAAATGGCTTATCATTCAATTGCTCAAATTAGCCACTATCATCTCAAGTAAATGATTCTTTGAAGGCTTGAAGCTCTTCTTTTTATTGTCTTTTTGAGTACTAGTTTTAAACCAAGTGTGGTTAGAATGCCTCAATATATATCTTTCGAAGTGTGTTTTTGTGAAGTTCTAGATTATTTCGATATGATTTTTGTTTCAATTTCATTTTGGGGTTTTGTTACATCAAAATGAATATCTCAAGGGTTATTTCAAAGTTGGTTTTGTGCCATTTGATTTTAAATTAATTTTTTTGTGAAATTTCAAAGTAGAGACTATCCTGCTGGAATTGTTTTGATTCTGCTGCATACCCTGTTTTGAAGTAAGTGTTTGAAAACTTCCTAAACTTGGATTTTCATGAAATTTTAGTATGTTTTACTTTCTCGTATTTTCTTCAGATCTGGAAGGTTTTATCCAGTTTGGTTGTAAATTGTAATTTTGGTGATTTTTCAAAATAAAGTGTACAAACCTGAAAAAGAAGAACGTTATGCAGCCTCGTCTGTTTTGGTTTCTATTTTGACATGCTTCCTTAACCCTAATTTTTATCAAATTTTGACATCTAACGTTTCTATGTCTAGTTGTGATCTGAAAAGTTTTACATTATTTTGATTTGAACTCAATATTTAGTGAATTTTCAAAGTTAACGCGTTCCAACCCAAATGTTTAGCAAAACTGAAATTTTAGTTTTAAATTGATGTTTTAAATTTTCTTTATGAGTCTAAAGCCGAACCACCTGATTTTAAACATCCCAAAGAGTAGA
>NW_018924738.1:15224-31871 GCF_002207925.1 Prunus avium | reverse complement strand
TATAGTACTATAAATATGAATATTATTGTTGCGTTGCTTGGTGAATACTATTTGATGTTATGTGAATATTATTGTTGATGTGTCTCCGTGGATATTATTTGACGTTGAGTGAATATTATTATGCATGTGATGAAGCCTGGAATATTATTGTTATTATCTATATTATTATTCTGCAGAGATAAATTATGTTTGCGCTGCATTACATATGCATCATAAAGACAGTGGTGTTTGGGGTGTGTGTGTTTGTCGTTTAAGATATATCTAAGGGGTGGGAGAAGGCCTTAGATATATCTAAGTAAATTAAATGTGGAATATATTCAGGTGACGGGAGCAGAGCTTGAATATATTGAGGTGATGGGAGCAGGGCCTCTAATGAAAAGTGAAAGTTGAGAAACTCATAAATAAAAGAAAAATGGGTTAAGGGATGGATGGACGCTAGTTCATATTTTAGGGTATTCAGAGCCACGGTGTTAAAACGCATGGTATGGGACATGCAGGCTTGTTGCCCTAGGATATGAATTAGTGGGATTAGAAGGGAGTGAGTTCATGACATCATCGCATATGCAAATTTATTTATCTGGTCTGATTACATAATTATCATATACCTTGTGTTGCTTGATGCATGACACTTTGATTGACTGTGATAGCTGACTTTGAGGGGTTTGACGGTACTCTACTGGGCATTAGAATGCTCATACCCTAATAGATTGTGCAGGATTAAAGAAGAAGTTTGAGGAAGCGGGTTCAACTAAGCTGCTGGGCTTTTATTGTTGATTTGTGTAATTAATATTTGTAAGTAGTCAACCGTTTGTTAAAGATCTTAGTGTGTAGTTAACTACAAGCTACTGCGACTCTGATTTTGTGATGTTAAGTAAATTTGTAATATTTTGTGGCTCTATTTCTCATCATATCATGGTTGTAGGATTTTATTCTTATGACTATGGTATGACTCACACCATGATTCGGGAATATTCTTTATTTTCGAATCGGGTTGTGACATTAATACAGTGCCTTAACTACCTTAGTCAATGGATTACTAACAAAGCTACACACTAAATAAAGAACAAAAACCATTCAGATTTACACAAACATAGCAAACAACAGAAGCACCAAAGAAAAAAAAAAACAAGGACCACTGATAACAGAAGGACCACCAAAGAGTTAAAAGATCGACAAAAACTACAATAATACAATAACAAACATCCAAAAGCACAATGTAGAAATCTGACAAAGTAGTGAACTTAGGGTCCACTTACACTCGGGTTGAACATCTCCAACTTCTCTAAGCACAGTCATGGTTACACCAACTCAAGCTGTAGCCTTAAAGTCCAACACGAAGCAATATTCAATGATTCTTGCCCCTAATCTCAAGTGAAAGTATACCCAAATTCTTTTAGCAGATTCAACTTAACCAATATTCAAACACAAAAAGCCTACCTTTTCTATCCCATTCAAAGATTTGACTCCAATTTCAAGTATTTTAAAACTGTATATGACATTCCCAAATTTGTTGGCTTCAATATTTTGCACCAGATCCCTAATTTTTTGAACCCTAACTCGACTGCACAGCCCCATATACTCAATTTCGATTATTAAGCCTCAATCTGATGAGGGGTCCAAAAAAATGCCATGACGCCTGCCACATCGTAACCTACACCTGTCCACGTGGATGAAATTACTAAACTAATCATGCCACCTAAGTAAACTTAACGCATCTTGTTACGAAATGACAAATGAGGGTAATGTGAGACACGGAAGGTGAGCATAGGGGGCATAGTGACCCAATTTGAATTGTAGTGGGTAAAGTGGGATTTTCGGTAAAGTACAGGGGGCATATTGATAATTAAGCCATTAAACAATGACACTTGTGTTTTACTTCACAATAAAAGAAAAGAACCTAAGATCTTGATCGGTTGGTGAGGAATGTTGTATAGTCAAGAATGGAGCCCAAAATGGTAGAGCCCACTACCTAATTGATTGAAGAATAATGATGATGCTTGTCTGCCAAACATTCGAGTGAAGCCAAATGCTTGTGAGTGAACAACCAATATTTTGGCCTATAAATAGACACCTCCATTAGTAGAGAATGGATCTCTCTAGAAAAAAGGATGAGAGCACACCATGTGAGAAAGAAAGAAAGAAAGCCCAGCAGAGAAGGAAGAAAGAGGAAGAGTGAGAGGAGAGAGTAGAGAGAAAAATCAGTGAGCCAGTGAGATTGTAAACACTAAAGATGTAGCCCTATTATTTTACGTAGTGAGACTCATGAAGCATTCTCCGAAGAGACGAATTTTCAGTGTTCAACTCCTGAATCTAGTTTGCTCGGGCACGCAAACGATTAGCAATGTTAGAAACAGAAGCAGCACTCTGAATGCTAAAAGCCATTGAGTCATCAATAGCCTCTTCCTCGGACCTTTCTGTTAATAGTACTTCATCCATAGGAGTAAGGAAATTTTTAGCCACTATGATAGCAGTCGTATCATTCATCATCACAGAGTCATTAACTGTGAGATGACGATTTTGGGATACAAAGGATGGACGCCAGACTTTAGCGTGACGAGTTGTTTTGGGAGCAACATTTAAATCAAAACGGTTTAGGCGAGAAGAAGAGGAAGCCATTTTAAAAGGTTTTGAGGAAAGTCTTAGAAAAGCTGAATTTTCAGAAAATGGAAGGAAGTTGAGTTGAAATGCAGTTACTCCAATCAGGCCTTACAAAGGAAATATCTATAGACGGAAATGTGGCAACGTTTTCAGGATCTCAATATTTTCTCAAATACCCATATTCTCTTTTTCTTTTCCAGATTTCAAAGCTTCATGCAACCTCCATTAATGTTTGTCGGCACTTTAGGGGTTTCAAGGACTTTTTCTGTCAAAGCCGATCTTGCTTTTACGGATTTCAAGGAGTCACTTTTTCAAAAGCATCTCGAGCACCTCATAATTTTCTGTAGTTAATTTGAGATTCACCGGATCAAATTGTTCCTCTAATTTGTGTATAAATATGTTACTAACGAAATTTCTTTGCAGAATACATCCAATTTTCTCCTGTTTTCTCCATATAAGTGATGCAATATCCACTTTTTTTTCCTATCATTGAACGCTCGATGTGCTTGAGAAGCGAGACTATCTCTAATCATCCATTCAGGAAGTGAGACTATCCCTAATCACGTTTCGGTGACGTCAGGGAATTGTAAGACAGACTAAGGACGACCACATGCTCTAATCTCCTGAAGTTCTTCTAGGCTAGGAGAAATGAGAGTTTGTTGTCTGTTACCTCACTAGTTTCCTTCCCCGATTTCTTACTTACCTTGCAATCAATATCACAATTCTTTGTATCTTTTCTTTCTTTTTATAACTCTCTGTTTCTTTAGAACCACCATCTGAAGAAAAAATCCATGTAGTTAACCTAACATTGAGGGTTATTTTTTTTTTTTTACAGAGACAAAAGAATTGTGATTTTTGCTCTTATAATATATAACTAGATCATCAAACGTTACATTATATTTGCTGAGCCGATACAAGCTTGATTGATATTTGAGCAAAGTTTCTCCCACCTAAGGATGTAAGAAATATTTGTGTTATTTCATGCTTGTACTCTTATTTTGATATTTTGTACAACATCTTGAACGATAACCAAATTGGGAGATAAAACCATTCTAGAAGAACGCCATGCAAAGGACCATTCCAGAAGAATGACTTGCATTATAGATCGTTCCAGAAGAACGACTTGTATTATGACTATTCCATAAGAATGGCTTGTATCATTCTGATATGTATTCATGAATTATTAATGCAAATTTCACAGATTGCAAGTTGGATGCATTGATAATACGCTGCATAGATTAAAGTCCCATAAGAACATAACATGGGTATAGCAGTGATCAATATGATGCATGTTTGTTGCGTAGCAAATGATATGGATTGAAGTCCAGGAAAGACAATCCATTAACATGTCAATATTAAAACGGTGCACGCCTAATGCATAGCAAATTATATGGTTTAAAGTCCCAGAAGGACAATTAATTGACATGTATGTACTAATCTGTGGCATGCCTGCAGCATAACAGATATATGGGTTATAAATGTTCCAACTCCTTGAATGGATATTATCCACGCCCTACTGTAAAATAATGCTCCATTGGAGGTTATGATCCACATTCTCACATAATTCATCTTATAAGAGATGTCTGTCTGGAAAGAGACAATAAAAGCCCCTGAAGTGGCTTGGGTACCCAAAAGCAAAGAAATGCTTATAATTGATGCATGCGCATACACCTGAGAATGGTGAGATCATGACAATTTTTGGTTTTGGAGTAGCTACTCAAATCATCAATGGGTTGTGTTAATTGGAACCATGTTCTATTATTAAATGTCGACAATATCATTGGCCAAAAATGGAAAGAGGCAATTCCATTACATATGAGAATGAACGTGAAAGAATAAACCCATAGTACGAACCCCAGATGTTAACCCTGAAGGTTATACATGGGTGTTTGAAATAAAGAGGAATATACTCACTTTATATAACACAATGTTTCTAGTAGAAACAAGAATGTTGGGTTTCTTCATGTTTACAGATGCAATCGTGCCTTTTTATTGCACATTTATGGAGACCAACATGTTATCTTTAAGGGTTATTAAATGCATGGAGCATATCACCAGAAGCGATTCCTTAAAGATGTACAAGCAGAACAAATAGCTGGATATTAAGCTATATAATGTATCATAAAGTTTAATCCCTTAAACAAAATCCCTGAAAGGATTGAAATTGCATGAAGCAAGTCCCTGAAGGACATGTGCCTGAAGCACAAAATTTGTACTCAATACTAATATGTACAAGTTGCCTCAATGAGTACATTAATTATGATATGGTTGTACTAATCTGTACTCAATACTAATATGTACAAGTTGCCTCAGTGAGTACATTAATTATGATATGGTTGCAACACATTACAACTCCTGAAGAGTTGATAATTGATCAAAACTCATGAAGAGTTGATAATCGATCAAAACTCGTGAAGAGTTAATACTTGGTTAAAACTCTTAAAGAGTTCAATAAATATTTGTCTCAACCTAAAGATCGATCATTATGCCAATGAAATTCTTGCTTATACTAAAAAAGTATTGAAGCATTTTTATATGGATTATCTGTTGGGCACCTAAATGATTTTCCGAAAGTATACTGGACCAGACATTGTATTTTCCATATAAAGCTTAGCTCCATCACCACTACTTTGGGATGATGTGAGGCATTTTTTATGCTATCTTTGCATAACACCATATACTGGTATATTCTTTTCAAGTGAACTTACAAATAGCCCAGGTTTTGTTGGATACGCGGACTCTGGAAATTTCTATGATTTACATAGAGATAGCTCAATGGAAATACATTTATTTACTCAACTAAGTAATTTTTAATGGCTACATCCTCTACTCACTCCGAAAGATTTTCCCTCCAGAAAGTTAGTCATAAAGATTTCAAGAGGAGATATTCATCAAGGGGAGCATCCAGAAGTATGCTACACTGATTAATGTACTCTTCTTCCTTCCATTAGTTTTCTACCTCATTGGGTTTTCTTCAAGCAAGATTTTAATGAGGCAACCGACATATCATTTGTGGTCTCCAAAGGGGAGTGTTGTAAAGTTAAGAATGGAGCCCAAAATGGTAGAGCTCACTACCTAATTGATTGAAGAATAATGATGATGCTTGTCTGCCAAACATTCGAGTGAAGCCAAATGCTTGTGAGTGAACCACCAATATTTTGGCCTATAAATAGACACCTCCATCAGTAGAGAATGGATATCTCCAGGAAAAAAGATGAGAGCACACCAAGTGAGAAAGAAAGAAAGCCCCAACAAAGAAGGAAGAAAGAGGAAGAGTGAGAGGAGAGAGCAGAGAGAAAAATTAGTGATCCAGTGAGATTGTAAACACTAAAGATGTAGCCCTATTATTTTACATAGTGAAAAGTTACTACTACTGCTCTCCGAGGATGTAGGCATGGCTGAACCTCGTTAAATATCCTGTTTTATTTACTTTACGTGCAGCTCAATATTCCTGCATATACCATTCATTTTACAACACGGAAGTAGTTCTTTTTTCTTTTTTTAATAGTTTTGGTAATGAAATTTGGGGAAATTAATACCAGCCCCACTAAGTGACTGACAAGTGCATTGTCCAAACCTCATACAAAAGCCATAAAAGCCACATTCATAACTGGGTGACAGGTGCAAATACAAAAAATATAAAAACAAAGGGCAACATTCGCTTAATACAGTTTCATTGCTGGGAGGCAAGAACTAGACATATAATCATGCTCCAGCACGTCTAAAACTCATTATCTAATCCATAACGGTCAAGTGGAAATACAAACATACGAAAGCCCAGCAGTAGCGTGTCAAATAAGAGTTAAAAGTTACATGGGAAGCGGGAACTGCACCGAGTACACTGATACAACAGAATGCGCAAACAACTCACAGGTTCAACTATAGGCATCTGCATCATCATGTAAATCAAATTATTAAAATTTTCCTCGGTCTTGGGGATGGAGGGTATCCACAAGATTTTCTAGATGAAAAAGAGCGTACCAGTAGGTGAGTCAGCACTCCTTGCGAAGAATTTGGAGGGGGCCATTGCATTAGACGTTGACAGTTGAGTTGCAGTTAAGGTATTGGTGGATCTATGATCACTTAGATGGAACCCAAGATCCCTCGACTTAGGCCACTCATCGAAGAAAGGCTGAAGCGAATTCTGTTCGTGTTTTAGAGAACCTGGAAAGCCAAACTGTCCACCGACATACTGATGTTGCTGCTGTTTAGTGATGGCAGCATCAACGGTCAATGGTTCAGTATGTTGCAATGTCTCTAGCTGGGAGCTGTTGTTTAGCAAAAGAGAACAATTTTTTGGTTCAGATTTCAAGGAAACTCGAGGCACCATAAGATGCCATGGACTGTCTACAGTACTGTCCATCCCAAGACACCTCACACTCCCAGAAGGTTCTGACATGAAATTGTGCTCTTCTGCTCCGTTGCACCCCCTGCATTGCCATCAGATCAAAACACCCATTTGGTTCTTAGAATCAATTCCCAAAGGAACATAAGTAAAATTCATAGCATATGCCTAAGAGATGTATTTCTAACCGTATATCAAAAACTCTCTTTATGTACCCTTTGAAAAAAATAAAAAACTGTTTCTCTTTCTTTACTATTGTGAATATACAATTGTCATTCTAAATTTCCATCCAATTCCTTAGGTAGAAAAAAATATTGCGAGCCCAAAAATCTTCCCCCTGTAGACCCTCAGTTCTCTTATTCTACTCTCTTTCCTTCTAACAAAGGAAAGGAACATACCATCCTTCCAATTTACTGCTTTGGTACAACAGCTTACAATGCCTGGACATCATAACAAAGTAACCAGTGCTAGCAATTCATTGTTCATAACTTTGTTTTCCCAATAACTAGATCTCAGAAAAACAAGAAATTTTAACATAGGAGACCAGAAAATAGAAAAACAAACGATGATAATTATAACCAAGATGGTGTTTCAAAGCCTAAAGGGATGAAATGGATGCAATTTAAGAAATTTTTCAAGATAAGGTACAAAGAATTATCCATCAGCATCCACATTACAATGATGGTTACAGTCATTATAAAAAAGTCACAATCATCAAATGCTCCGCAGTCCATGGGCCCAGTGGGCAGTTTCCCAGCCCAATCCAGGGCCACTAGTGGCCTGGACTAGCCCATTTGACCTGTTTCTACTATGCTGGACAGAAGTCAAAACAATCCTCTTAGTGAAATTATGCCTAAAAGTCATATCCCACGAAAAAGGTGAAGATGATAGCCGGGATGCAGATGAGATAGCAGTATTAGGACTGCTCCACCCTACAAACTTAGACATCTAGGCAAAAGAAGAAACTTGTATGAGATGAATTTCCAAGGACAATGAAACAAACCTCACTCCACAATCCTGGAGTCCCACCCACTAGATTGCACTCCAAACCTTGAATGCATGCTACACAGTAACTTTCCAATCATTGACAACCCCGCCCCACTCCAAAAAAAAAAAAATATATATATATATATATATTCTTAGGCACGCCCATTCTTGCACCTATCTAAACTCCATCAAGTCCAAAAGCTCAAAGAGCACAGGTTACACATTGGTATTGCAACTAACATCCGTAGCAAGGACCACAGAAACCTTTCCTCGACATTGATACCAACCACAACACTTTTGGACAAGTTTAACCTGTGTTCGCTCCCCGTCATTCTCAATCAAACCAAAGTCTCTGCCCCGAGAGACATACCCAATACATCAACCACTAGGGTAAAAAGAAATGGATGGGGTTAACCACCAACCCCCTAAATCTTTAAACCTGCTCCTAGGTCTGCCAATAATGATTACTTAAAAGTTGATTGAGCTCAGGCACCAACTAATGCATTTTTCCATGTACTCCTGGAATATTTCCTAAGCACAATATGTTAGAATCATGATCAATATAATCATAGGCTTTCTCGAAATCAATTTTAAAGTGGGTTTATACCAATACTCAAACAAAATCTGTCTACCTTGAACAAACTGATGAAGGAGCATCCACAAGGCTCTCAAATACTAAGGGGGCATGCTAGCCAACTTGGTTCTTAGCTTGGGTTCTAGCTAGTTTAAGGTTTTAGTTGTGTTGTTTTATAGTTATGTGTTATTTGGTTCTTTTCCTTGTCTTGTTTGAATTTTATGTGTCATTTGGCTTGGTGAAATGATAGTTATACTCTTTAGTCTTTTTAAGTAGTCATACGATTTGTAAGTACTTTGGAGGGTTAGGCTTTAATAGTTATTTAAGTAATCATGGGCTAGGATGCTATGGCTACTGTAACCCTAGTGTAAATACTATGTTAAATGTCTTTGTAAAATAGATATAAAGTTCCTTCAATCTTTTTCCCTAAAAGTCATCTATAGACGTTCCAACTTTAATCATATTGCCTTTTATCTCTTTTTTCTGTTGTTTGTTCCTGGAAATCCCTTTTCTATTGTGGTATTGCACTGTTACTCCAATGGACAGTAGCTTAACACATCTAGCCTGCATCACAAACGACCCTAAAAAAATTGAAATCGTATCACCCAGAGCCTCTCTCTATCTGAAGAATAAAATCTTAGATAGAATCTTGTCAAGGCTGGTGAACAAAATTAAAGGTCTTAATCCCTAACTTTCAGTGAGTGGAGTGTCTTAGGAATTAGACAAATGTAAGTGCATTTGCACATACATTGACCATCTCAAAACCTCCTGAAACACCTTCAGCAATCTTGAAAACTTGCATTGAAAATAAAATCCCGCCTAAGATATTTATCCCTATCATATCACACAATTACATATTTCTTGGTTACTCTTGTACTCAGAAAGGGTACTACTTTGAGAAAAATTCTTATATGATGAGATTACTCCCTCTTAACTTATTCAACTATGGAACATATTAAATTGGCGGAGGCTCTGCTTCAAGAGTGTGTTCAACCCACTCATGTTCTGGCCATTCTTTCATCACGACAGGTCTATGTTCCTAAACACAGACAGTGTTCACATCTTCCATTCAGTCCAATCACAGATCCAGCACCAACCTTGCATCTTCCACCACTCTCCTCGACAGCTGAAAATCGTGTTCCTTTGCCAATCCCTGGCGTTCCTATTGCAGTCTGGAAAGGTAAAAGGTCTTGTACCGATTGTCTTAGAACTCTTGAACCTGGCTCTGATACCAATTGTTAAATAACCCGCTGTTGGATCTTGTTCTTTAATGTAACCAACGGCAATAGACTAAACTAGCAAATATTATGAAACTTAGACACACAAGAATTATACTGGTTCGGCAGAACTTTTGCCTACGTCCAGTTGTGATTTCTCTAGGTAGAGAAATCACCGCTCCTTTGATTAATAATAGAGATTACAGAACTTTTGCAAACCCTAGAACTAATCTCAAAACTCTTGGCTGTCTCTGGCTGTTTTTCCCTCTCTCAAAATAAGCCTTGCCACACCCTATTTATAGATATAGAGTTGGCTTACATGTCCCAAGGCTGATTGAATTCCTATTCCTAAGTGGATTAGGAAATTACACTTATCCAAAACCAAATAGGCTTCTAGAAATCCAAACCTGAATTGAATAAGGAAAACTGAAATTCTTTCCTAATCCCTCTAGGACAAGAATACCTCTAATTTTCCTAAAGCAATCCTAAACCAACTAGGACATATTTGACGAGCCAAAATCCTAACACTTATATCTCTAATTTTTCATCTTATGATCATATCTCCTATTAAGGCTTTCATAATATCATTGTCTTGCATTAGAAAAAGCTCAAAATTCGAAAAATCTACTCTCACTTCACAGCTGCTAACAAATCCGACATTATAGAAAAATGACAATAATCCCTAAAATCATCCAAACCGCTGCACAGAACCTCACTCTGTCCCAGACCCCTGCACCCTTATAATCCTCAAACATTCTTCTATTACGCTCCATCCAAATGTTTCAGCAAAATGTCAAGAACAAGCACCCCCATAATGTCTTGGCTTTCTTCTGATTATTCGATCCAAATGTTTCATTTTGAAATTTATACAATTCAAAATTCGTCACCCAAACACACCTTAGATGTCTCTTGGGTGATTATCATGAGCCAGCCCCTCCTTTCAAATCCCTGCCTATTGCTACACGGGTATTGGCATCCAGAATCTACTAACTACTCTAACTCATCAACTCAAATTTCCCTCTATATACTGGTATGTTTAAAAGCTTTGTTGCATTTGTTTAGCATGCCTTCGATCAGCTGAGGTTGTCAGAAACATTATGTCTCGAAAATATCTTCTTAAGATGTAAACCTACAGCAGTAAATTGCTAAGCATAATCCAAGTCCAGTACAAAAAAACCAACAACTGTGTTTGGCATAACCTGAAGAAATTCTTTTTTTTAACATCTTAGGCATTGATCACTGATATTCAGGAAGTAGCCAGCCATCAACAAGGAAGATGAGTATTCAGTTCAAGATAATAAAAATTTAGAACTCTAAACAAATATTATGCACAAGAAAGACTTTTTCTTGTGTTGTGAAGTTTAAGTTCATTCCTATTGCAAACTCATGAGTCATGGCAATTCAATCAATACACAAATAATGTACTGATATACCTGTTTCCACTGTTACCTATCCCATAGGGTATAGGCTCCATCTTCAACTGAGATACATTGCTTCCAAAGCATAGACCCCCACTATTTACCATTGAATGCAAGGGCATGTTTTGGAAGCTCCCACTGTGGCTAGAGCTCCCAATCACACTGTCTGACGTCACAGTTGATGAAGATTGAGAGGTAGTTTGTGATTCCACAAGCTTTCTTGAACGATAGCGACCTCGGTTCATGTGCCGCTCACAGTACTTGGAGTCTGGATGTGCATCTTTGGAGCACCTCCACTTCTTGCCATCTGTCCTCCGGCAACGCCCTGGCTCGGGGTCTATTTTCTTACCGCAATAGGAAGTATAACCCACTGCAACAGATCGATAAAAGTTACCTACCTATAACGAAAATCTCAAAGATACAACAAAGATAATATACCACGAGCATAAGCATGTTAACAAACTGGATAGACCCATTTGCTGTATTCTGAGACTAGAAAGAAAAGCTACACAGCTCATTCTCATCAGATTGCATCCTAATAAGTAATAACCAACCCACAACCTGGATAAGTTGAAGCATACAAAGAAGGCTCATTTGAATTTCATTCTTTTCTAATTTCATGTAAAAGACAGTTTCTACACAACCCACATACTGAATTTTTCAAATTATGTGAAACTTCAAAATAAGAGCATGCCCATGAAATAGAAACAATCAATTTATTAAAAATTAAAAACTACCACGAATGAATCGTTTAGGAGATATAGAAGTAAAGGAGCATACAGGTGGGGTGGTGACGCAAGAAATTGGAAGATATGAGGTTGAAACTGGTGCGAATGGGACCAAGGAGGTCAGGAGGAACAGGCAGCCCAGCTTTGAGATATTTGAATATCAAAGCTTGATGTTCCATCTCCGCCCACTGCGCAACTGTGAAAGGCGGCGCGAGGCCTCCGTTGCCCACCGACGACCCGCTCATTTCAGACTAAAGGCTAAGAAAAACAACCAAATCTCAATTCGTCAACAAGCACCTCAGCTCACCATACATGTCTGTATATATTATGAAAGAGAGAGAGAGAGAGGAGGAGTTTACCTTGGAGAGAAGGTGGTGGAGAAGAGGGATTTGGCCATATTCGTTGGGAAACGAGTAAATGAGAAGGGAAAGAGGGTCGTAGAGAGTATCTCTCTATCTATCTGTACTTGGAGACTTTAAGTTCAGTCCAAGAATTGTTCCATTTCCATTTTCTTTTTTCCAACATTTCCATTTTCTTTTTTTTTCTTTTTTTTCTTTTTCGATTGCCTTTAGCTAGGCGGTGGTAATAATTTGGGCAAATTACCTTTTCTTTTTCTTTTTTCTTTTTTGTCAAAGGGCAAATTATCTTTTGAATGTTCAAAAGACTTCATATATGAACTTCATATGTGGACTTAGGTCATGTTTGATAGGGAGGATTAGATTAGGCTAGTTTGGATTAGTAAAATAACTAGATTTCTGTTTTTATTTATTTATTTATTAATTGCTAACATTTGTGTCCAGAATGCCCCATACAAGATTAGGCCAATGATGAAGTCTTCTAATATGTTCATTGCTATTGCTGAAAGCAGAAAGCCATCTTGTGGAAATCACTCATCATTTTCATGCCATGTTAAAATGGATTTGAAAGATAGAAAGGATAGCTTTAAATAAAATTTAAAAAAAAAGTGAGCTTCAATTGAGAGATTCTTCAAATATGAAGGACATTATCGCCCAACATACATTTTTTTTTCAATGATCTGAACTATCTAATCTTTATATATTCCCTCAAAGATTATCTCTCAAAAGATCACTTGAATCCGAAACCATTTGACAACTTAATTAGATTATTGTTATTTTAGTCTTTTCTTGAAGCACAATATTCGTCTATTTTGTTGCTTGCAATTAGATGCCTTAATGATTATCAATTTGTTTGATTTTTTGCAAGGATGATCTATGAATGAAGACTTGAAAAATAGACGGTTTGGATGGTTAAAAAAATAATCATAAGGTACCCTAAAGGGTGTCCCTCAAATAATTTGAGGGATCCCTCAATGGAAAGGGGATGGAAAGGGGAATATTAATCTTGTTGATTCCGGTTATGCAAATATGTGCGGGTTTCTTGCACCATATTTTAGAGAGCCCTATCAGTTGCATGATTATAAAGGGAGAGGTAGTCATCCAAGAGGGGAAATGAAATTATTCAACTATAGGCATTCATCACTACGTAACATTATTGAACGATGCTTTGGAGTGCTTAAGGCTCGCTTTCCTATTCTGAAGTTACTCCCAAATTATCTAATTAGGAAACAAAGACGTATTCCTGGTTCTTGTTATACCTTACACAATTTCCTTAGAATCCAATCAATATCAAGCCAATGATCTTCATGTGGTAGATGAAGAAAGTGATGGGGAGAATTAAGTAGGGGAACGTATCCATTTGCATAAGACAATATTAATGAAATGAGTGATGCTAGAGATAGGACATGTTTACTAATCCGTAATCGAAATCAAAATAAGGAGTTGAATTCCTATTACAGATACTCATGTGTTTACTTCACATGGAGGAATCAAAATGTGAGTGTGACTGACACAAAATCAGGAATTCAACTCCTGATTTGAGAGGAATTGGACTCTTAGGTGGGAGGTAGTATTCTAATTCCTAGAGAACTAACCCATTAGGAATTCATCTTTTTTACCCATTATATCCTCACACAATTTTAAAATTCCAAATTTGCCATCTACTTTAACACAAAATCGAGGGCATTTTAGTAATCAATTTGGTTTGAATTCCAATTGATGTTAATTTAGTAAACAACTTATAACGAATTAGTATTGTTGATGCCAAAAACTGGTTCACAGGCTTTAAGGGTCAACTTAGTAATTTTATGCCTTCGGTATACTTGTGGTCTCGGTATGGAGAGCAATCTGTAAAAGTAGCAAACGCTCGGTAAGACCTTGGGCACCGGTGTGGTACCGGCCGAAGGCTCTCCGATGCTTAAGTAAGTTCGGGATTAGAAAGTTCAACTGACAGGTCAATAGGCTTGTATGTCGTAAGTTCTGATTACCTCTGTTTTGGGGTAGTTGGCCTCTTTTATAGGCCTTGGGAGGTGTGCACTTTGTTGATAATTTCGATGTGGGACTGTGGACGTCGCTTGGGAGCGTGCCACGTGTCCCAGAAGAGTATGTTGCCCTAATGGAGCGATCGGTAGGTATGGTGCCGAGGGCGTCCCTGACCGAGCTCGATTTCCTCCACGTGCCTCGTTCTCATTGGCTGTTCATTTTGGGTATAAACAAGTATCACTCTTACCCTAATTCCATACAGTTTAGTTAACAACTTCAATAGGAATCCAGAATCTACCCCTCCTCAATCCAACTCCTCCTCAATTCAATTCCTCCTAATTATGGATTAGTTTACATGAAAGGAAGAGGAGGAAGAGGGACGTAAGGTGGCATATACTATTGAAGTAGGGAACTCAAAAACTTTTATTTTTCTTAAAAACAAGGAGTTCTAAAATCCATTTGTTTAGATCCATAAATTTGTTTAGTATGCAACATGTCTTAAAAAGTTCGAGAACTTGTTTGGTTGAATTCTTGAAAATAATTTTTTCAATTAAGATATTGATAAAAATGATTGAAATTATATTAAACATACTATTTTAACATCTATGTTTTAATGCCATACATATTATATATGGTCGCCAAGTGTTGCATTCCTAAGAGGACACAAATTAATGTGCAACAACCAATTAAAAATACCCGCAAGTGCACGAATCTAATGAAGTATAGATTATGTAAGTACGGGGTCGATCCCACGAAGAACTTGTCGGCTTCCTATAAGTTCTAATTTGAGTACGTAAAGAACACTTATTTAACACACCACAAATCCACAAATGCAAATTGGAAACTAAAAAAGAGTAAAGAAATGTAAAAGAAATGAAACAACACAAGAAACCAAAGAAAAACAGAAACAGCACTTTCTATCACCCCTTTATCACCTATTTATCACCTGTGAACAGTGCCGTGAACAGTGAAAATGAACAGACACAAATTAATGTGCAAACAACCAATTAAAAATACCCGCAAGTGCACGAATCTAATGAAGTATAGATTATGTAAGTACGGGGTCGATCCCACGAAGAACTTGTCGGTTTCCTATAAGTTCTAATTTGAGGACGTAAAGAACACTAATTTTACATAACACACAAACACAATACAAATTGGAAACTACAAATGAAGTAAGGAAGATAAAAGAAATGAAACAACACAAGAAAATAAAGAAAAACACAAACAGCACTTTCTATCACCCTTTTATCACCTATTTATCACCCATGAACAGTGCTGTGAACAGTGAAAATCTCGTTTTTGGGCAGAGTTGTTTTCTCTGTTTTTCAGTTTCGACCTCTGTCCAGTGTTTTGCCTATAACTTTCCAACCGTAAGTCCCAAATTCACGTTCTTTATACGGTTGGATTCAGCACACAAAAACGAAGAACACAACGCGGACCAAAAGTCCAAAACAGTTACGAAAAACAAATAAAATTCAGTAACAAAGACACATAATGTGTCAAACACGCAACTCACACACACATTGGGGGGGGGGGTTTGATTTGTTTGAAGTGACCTATTTCTATTGCATGAAAGTAAATGGACTTTGAATTTAAATGTGAATGGCAGAGATGAATTATCAAAATGTGAAATTAAAATGTAACAAACACTAGGGTTTCGGAATCCACCCTAAACAATTCTACCCATGTTCATGGATACTCAAGTGATGAACTCTAAACGTGTTGATGAAGATGTTCGCAATCAAGACCAGTACGAGTGGCTCAAGACGCATTGATTCTCTCTAATGTACGTAAAGTGCAGTACGAGTGCTACAATACTTGTGCCTTCCCTATAATCGAATCTAGGTGTGCTTAGTACTTTGATTCAATTACAAGAAAAACCCATTAAGTTCAAAGAGAATATGAACATCACAAGAATCCTAATAGCATGGTGTTTACATTAGGTATTCAAGAAACCAATTCACATGGATGGTTCTTACTCCATCCATTTATTGCTTAGGAAAACATGAAGATACACATAATCCCAACAACCTCAAGAAGCATGCTTTCAAAGGTAATCAATCAAGGAAAACACACATCAAGGATAGATTAATTTGGTGAATTGGAATTCATCAACAATATCTAGAAATTCATACATTCAAGTATCAAAACAATAAGGTAATCATGTTTAGGGCTTCAACCTAAGCCCTAGCTATGGAGTTTAGTTCCTCATACTTATTTCAAATACAAACTCAAAACAAAACTAGAAAGAAGTTACAGATTTTGTGAACATGGGAGCTCAAGGTCTTCAATGGTGGAAATCTCTTCCACTTCTTGCTTTGTTGCCCTTGTCTTCCTCCTTGAGCTCCCTAGCTCCAAGCTTCATCTCCAGCTCCAAAATCTCTGCAAATTGTGGAATAATTCTGATTGCAATGGCTGATGCTCTTTGCACTCCTTTT
>NW_018924738.1:2638-15054 GCF_002207925.1 Prunus avium | reverse complement strand
TAAAAGCTGGAGCACTTCGGATTTCCAGAGCTGTGGTAACATGCTGGATTGGTTGGATAGGCAATACTTGTCCAATGAAACTCAAATTTGGATATGTTGTAGTTAACATCCATTGGAACAGGTTTCATGAAGATCTTCACCTCATCCGAGTACCAGAGCATGTTGATCCAAGGCCAAGAAGTTGACCTACGAAAATGAACAAAATCAGAATTTACAACCAATAATGCACTTTTAGCTCATTTTCATTCTAACCAAGGTAAAATCTAAGAAAACACAAAAAGGAAGTAAAAAGCTATAAAATGTCAAGAACTAACTCAAAATAATAGGTGAATAACATGAAAAATCATGTGTAAAAATGAACCGAACACCAAGCTCAATTAATGTATTATATTTAGGACTTGAAGATTAATGATTGCCATGCTCAATTAATCTTCAAGTCCTACATATAATATATATTAAATTAAAACGTTCTAGACTAAATAAATTCTAAGACTAATGATTCTAAGTATAGTCAAGCCACATAGATTCAGTCATCAGTTGCATGTAACATCTTCTTACATTGCAGCTTGTTTTCTACCTCCGCTTTGCTTTTTCTTTTTGTATTTTTCCAATTTGCCATCATTCTTGGGTTTTTTCTAGTTGGCTATCTCATGCTGCATATGGGGCTACTTCCTCCTTCTTGTTTGGCTTCTTTCTACGAAAGTAAAATCCAATTATATTACGAGAAACTAGACCAAACAGTTAATAAAAACACTTAATAGACATGCAAACAATTCAGTCTCTTGATTCATGGACATTAAATAAATAAAAACATTTCATGTAAACATCATATTTCTTTCACCTCTGTAGTTCTCAATTGAGTGGTTTCTTCTTGTTGTTTTAGCTGCTTCATGCTTGTCACACATTCCCTTAGTATGGGTTCATAATCCCAGCACTCACTGAATCATAATAATCATAAACCATATATAAGGGTATTGTTACATACAAAATGTAACAAAATTCCAAAGTAAAAATTAAAGTTATTGATGAAAACACAAGATACGTTAAGGAACCTTACAGCGTGAACCAGTACTCAAGCCAGAAACAATGATTGCCCTTGATATCCAGAGGAAAAACAGTTGAATGTAAGGTCTTGATCATATGTCCTCCTCCTTCTCCAACAACAATTTGAAATATTTAAGTAAACTTATCTTCAGACAGCAACTACGCCCAGGAAACAAAAACTGTAAGAAAGAAATCATGCCATCCATTTACGGATTCACATGTCCAGAGTGGGACAGTCGAAAATAAATTTGAACTTGTCAAGGATGGTCAAAATTCAAGTCCAATTGGCAATTTGGCTACACTTAATTTATCCTTATCTATCAAGTTGCAATGATAAGCTAAATGCAGACAAACTCTTTTTGACTCACCATAAACAAAAATTGAGAGGGGAATGCAACTACTAGACAGATTATAGTTACAAAATACATGCCAAGAGGCTGGATTAATACTTATAAAATAGCAAACACAATAAGAAAAGACCTTAGTTCCATAATCATATTACATCATGCTAAAAACTGAAGCTATATATAATTTGTATAAGTACCTTAGTTTGAAAAGCAAGGGATGAATCTTCACAAATTTCCTTCATGTACCGCATCACACAATAACCACATATATTTCCATCAGCTTGTCTAGGAGCACCCTACACTATGCACAAAACAGATTTAGCATTTAGTACTTACGTTCCCTAAAATTAATCTTACTAAATTGTCAAATGCACACATACCGAAAGCATAATCCATGTTGGTGGTCTACGCAGGCCTCTTCCCTTTTCAGCATTAAATTGTTTTATTCTACTTTAGCACATAAATAACACTTGTTATAGGCTGTAATACAAATGAAAAAGTTGACATATTAAGGAAATAACTAAAAAAGAACGACTTACGCATTTACAATACGTTTCCACACATCATGAGGGTGACGAGCCCCAAGAGGATCCATGATATACACATTGTCTCTCTCTTCGTCAATGATTGTAAGGATCCAATGACCCCTACTTATTAATTGGAAATTTAATAGTAATAGTGATAAATATATATTCTAAAAAACAAACCACTTTACTTAGCCAGGATTGTATGGGATCAAAAAGATGTTGTCAATACTAGCTTGGTTCAAAGCTTTCACAATGTATTGAACCCTCCCTGCCTCATCCGGTGACAACGGATCATGTGCGGTACGACTTGGGTCCATAAATGCAATCATTCGTTCCCATTCTTGGTCTTTTACCAACTTATATAAATAGTTGTTAACCATTATCATAGAGTCAGTAAACTGAAACACATGATTAATATCCAAATATAAACATAAAATTATAAAACACAAAGTGACTATTACCTAATGTAAGCGGTTATTACAGCTTGTCCTATTTCGTTCATCTGAACGAAGCTGATAACATCTTCTTTTAGGACGTACATCATCTTTTCTACCCCAAATATGTCCTCATCAATATATGAAGCGAGAGTCTGACCTTGGGATATCAGTTTCTGTGCAAAGCCGTATAAAATCTTGCAAGACTTTGGTACTGTTTCTGGGATAGACTGAAACAATGACTTTGCTAATTTTTCCTTTGTAGTTTTCTTTTTCTACAATTATCACATACACCAAAAGGTCACATATATATATTAGGGATAATATGAAATAAAACAAGTTCAAAAGTAAGGTTGTTTACCACTATATCGTCTATAAAAACTATAAGATCCTCTGGCCAAGCTACTTGAGACCCAACAACATCCTCAACAGCATTCAACACTCATTTCACTGGTATTGATAGTGGAGAAGCTCCATTTATGGCATAATTAACAGAGACTCTTATATTTCCATCTCCTAAAGGAATATTATGAAGCAACTGTTGAGGCACATTGATGTCAACAATTGTGCCACTTGCAACAATATTTTTCTTTGAGCCGAAAGCCAATTTGCAATCCTTACCCTATTACACATATAAAAGACATGTGAAAAAAAATAACAATCAAGCATACCCTAGTCTTACATATATCCTAGCCTTAAACTAAATTAAGCATATGCATATTATAAAACTAAATGAAATTCAACAAGCATCTATTCAGTCTTAGTATCAAGTTCAAAATCTATTTTTTCATTTGTAGTGCCTAAATCTAATACTGCAATATTAATTAGTGCATAATATCAAAGTAAATTCAAATAAACATTACCTTGTTCACCTCAACTTCAGTTTGCTCCACCACATCATCACAACCATCCTCATAAACTTCTTTACCAGCAACAACTTCAACAAATTTTGATGGTATGTTTGTTGATGCTTTCTCAGACATGGGAGAAATATTTGGAACATGGGATGAGGTAGATACATTACAAGGTTGATCAGAAATCGCCACGTTCAGCATCTCTATTTGCTTTTGAAGAAGTTCTTGCACAGCTTCGTGCTTTTTGTGTTGTTCTTCCATCATCTTTTTTGTCTCTTGCAGCAAAGCTTCTCGTTCTTTCAACATTCCCTTTGACACACACTCCCTCTTTTTCCTAGGAACGTTGAAGAACACACTTGGCTTCACAAAGCCTCCCACACCTCTCACCCTTCCAGCATGTTCAGGGGTCCCCAAAGTCATAGCTAAGACATTATACGATTATAAGGCCTTCTTCTTTCTCCTTCAACAACTTTTCCTGAATTAGAAAGATACACATATATATATTAGAAAGATATATTTTTGTCTTACAATTGACTTTCATTCTATATATATACTTACAATTGTTCCAGCCAAATTAGCTACCTCCTCATCAACAATCTTCTCATTCTTATCTTCATGTGCTACCTTCCATAGAAGAGCTTGATCTACTTCCTCATCCTTTGCCACTATCTTCTTATCTACCTATTCAAGATAAACCAAAGTTAGCACAAAGAAATTTACTCCAACTGACCCAGCTATATACAGATTCTCCATATATATACTTACTAATTCTTCTACCACTCCAATATATCTTTTACGGCTAGTTGTATGATGGTATTTACATTTACTGCGACTCTCCTTTTGGAGTTCATGGATTTCCTACATTATAAACAACAAGTTTATGTCATATTTACAAATCTATGAAAGTTTGTGTCATATTTACAGTTATATGATGGTGTTCACAAATCTGATCATACCTGCCAATTTTCACTCAATCTAGAGATTACAAAACTTTGCCAATCTGATAATTCAATGAAGTCATACATTTCAGGAGGCTCCTTCAAGGCTTCTGGGTCATTTCTATGTGGAAGTACATACTCCCTTCTGATGATAATTAAGCTCCCATATTTCTTCAATAACCCCATAAAATTTCATGTTTGAAACAATTGGATTTTTATCCTTTGCACTCGAAACTTGCATAGTACTTGCTACCAAGTAAACCCCACTATTTTGGACAGCACGCTTGTTGTCTCGGGTTTTGGTGTGGTATCAGTATCCATCTATGGTATAACCGCTATATTTCATAACTCTTTTTCGAGGTCCTTGAGCCAACCACTTTACGGTGTCTGTCACCGCATTCATATTCATGCATAATTGACCACCCACCTAGGATAATAAAACAGAATAAATTTGTTTGTTGTACTAATTAAATATGTTCAACACAAATTAGTACTATAAACACAATTGACCCTATGATGAAACCAGCTAATAAACCTTCGGTTGTGCATATCTTGTATCCCTTTTTCATCTTTTGCTTTCCTAAGATTAGTCTCCTTCAAATGGTGCTTATGTTCAGTGTAAAACATTCCAATATATTCTAATGTTAAGCTGACTTAATAACAAAACAAAAAAAACAACAGTAGAGAGTTGTTTTAAAAGATAACTTACTTTATGTAAGGATCAACTTCCATTGTATTATCTAAGATAGTTCGATGTGCTTACTCCCATTTGTCATGCGGCATTGATTCTATAACAGCGCTTGATAAAGCAGTGCTAGTATTTGCTAGATCTAACCACGAGATAGGTACCCCAATTGCACTTAAATCAGCCATGTACTCTGAGCAAAACTGTACATATTCTTCCACATGGAAGCGTTCAGCGATAGAACCCTCCGGATACACAAGATTGTGTACATAACCCTTTAATACCTTCATGTATCTTTCAAAAGGGTACATCCATCTATAAAAAACTGGTCCACACAATCGAACCTCTTTAATAAGATGCACAGTTTGATGGACCATTATATCAAAGAAAGATGGAGGAAAAAATTGTTCAAGCAAACACAATGTTGCCACAAGGTTCGATTTTATCCTATCAAGGTTAGGTACATTCACCACTTTCTTACATAAATCATTGAAGAAGAAACAAAATCTCGTTATTGCATATCTAATATGTTTAGGCAACACACCACGTATAACAACGGGTAGCAATTGTTGCATCAATACGTGGCAATCATGTGACTTAAGACCGAGTAGTTTCAACTCTTTCATGCACACAACGTTTCTTATATTTGAAGAGTAGCCGTTAGACACTTTTATACCCATCAATGCTTTGCACATTGAAATTTTCTCCTTCTTATTCAATGTACACATTGATGGAGGCAAAAAAGTTATCTTCTCCCCAACTTGTGGCGCCAAACCAATTCTTACCCCCAATTTAACAAGATCCTCACGAGCTGCCACACCATCTTTTGTTTTCTCGAGAATGTTCAATAATGTACCGAAAATACTCTCGCGTACACTCTCGAGTGCATTCTTCTCAATGTGCATAACATCGAGGCAATGTCGAACATAGTGTGATTTCCAATAAGGAAGATTAAAGAAAATTGATCTTTTCTTGTAACAATTAGTACAACCTACGTCTTTCCATTTCCCAGTTCTCTTCCCCCACTCATAGTTTATGGACTTGACTTCTTTCCATACTTGCATCAAAGATTGTCGCTAAACAGTAGCTTTGATGCAAAAATCCAGCTTCTATTTAGCGACAATCTTTGTCAACATGTCTGATAGATTCTGGTCAGTATGAATCTTCTTTAACTGCAGCAACTTGTCTTCAATGGCTTCTCTTATAAAATGATATTGTACATCAATGTGCTTGGTTCAGGAATGATATGTTGAATTCTTGCTTAAATCAAGAGCACTCTGACTGTCACAATAGACTACATAGTCTTCTTGCTTCAAACCCAATTCTTGAAGGAACTGCTTCATCCATAATAACTCTTTGAATGCTTCTGTAGCTGCTATGTACTCAGCTTCTATTATGGATAAAGCAACACACTTTTGCAGCTCAGATTGCCAAGATAAAGCTCCCCCTACAAAAGTAAACAAGTACCTAGAAGCTGGATTTTTGCATCAAAGCTACTGGAATGGACTCCAATTAAATTTGGGGCCAGGCGCGGTATTCCTCCCTCATGGACTGGACTGGAGGTGGAGATTGTTGGTGTATTACCATGGGTCTAGCCTATGAGAGAAGAATATGCCTTCGGTGCAGTCAAAAGATGGATATCATTGCCAACACAATGATGAAACATTTTAAAAAGACAAATGATGGGTGTTGGACAAAATGATGTTGCCAATGCCTCATATCCGTTGGAAGTAAATCCAAAAGCTTCCAAACCTTCTTTTCTTAATTATAAAAGGGAGGCCAGTCCTTCAGGTGTGGACGTAAATCGTGAGGCAAAGAGAGAAGTGTGAGAACACCATCTGAAAGCCATCAGTATTCCACTCTAATATTGTGAGAGTGAGAGAGTTAATTGTGTACCACTCTAAGTGGGTGAGTGAGGTAAAAGCGGGAGAGTATAGTGTGGTGTCATTGTACTTTCTCTATGTGTATCATCAAGCCTTGGGCATTGGCTTGATAAGATCTTTCTTGTTGTACCCATTATTCTGTTAAAGTAGAAGAAGTTTATACTGCTGCCCCATGGATGTAGGCTTGCCGAACACGTTAATTTCTGGTGTTCTTTATTTTTCTGCATACATTGTTATTTTAGTTGTGAAGATTCTCATTCCAGCACTAACCGATCCTAACAATTTATACAAAGAAATGCATTGATTTCAATGGCAAAACCCAAAAACCTATGCACCTCTCCCTTTTTTCCTTTCTAAGCTTCTTTTTCCAACACTTTGCTTTGGCACAGCAATGGTAAAACCCAAAAACAGTCCAAATTCAATCAACCTAAATTAAAACAGTCCAAAAACACGACCTCTAAAACACCCACTTATTCAAACAGTAAAAAACAAAGAAATAAAATCAGAAATAAAGAAAAATTCAGAATTTTCATACCTTTAATGGAAAGCAAGAGGCAGTGAGATGAGAGTGGAGGATGATAGTACTACAGAGAGAACTGAGGCAGTGAAATTGAGAGAGGAGGGAGGAGGCGGAGCAAGAGTTGAGAGAGAGTTTGAATCACGCGAAAAATAAAAAAGTGAAAAATAAAAAAAGTGTAGAAAAATCTCGCGCTTTAATTTGTGGACTAGGTTTTTGGAAATTCTAGTCGGACCCAACTGTTTACTAAACAGACCCAACACTTTTTTTACTCTAAATTCCAATTGTGCCCTTGGAGGTTGGAACAAATTAGGGTTTTATCACATGTTGTGTTAGGTTTTTTTTTTTTCACACAAAGCAATAGTGTTTTATTAAGAGTTAATTATATTTTTGGTCACTAGAACTTAGCTCAAAATTAAATTCGGTCACTGTGATTTCAATGTCACCCAATTTTGTCATGTTCATAGACGGATATAGGTATCCAAGTCTCATAACCATTTCCCAAAATAATAAAATACGTAGATAAATTATATAAAAAGTAGAATATGAGAGAATCAGATTGTGGTGGTGATTGTGGTATGTGATTTTCTAATGGTGTATTGTGTTTTTTCAAATGCGAAGGAGGAGTGGCCTTTTATAGGCATCCAATAACATGTGACCTTCACCACATTAAACCAGAAAATTAAGGCATTCAATATAGAAATAAAACCTGAAAATTTAATATGTATAACCCCCCAAAATAAATAAAATAAAACAGCCAAAATAATTAAATAAATCAAATGGTTAAAATGTTAAAACCTTTTAAAATTCCAACACCTTGCTGGGCAGATCAACATATGTGATGCTTACCCCTACTTTTCCATGTAGATCAAAATCCATGAGCATCACTTGGTGCTGTTTTTCGAACCCCCCCAATAACTGGTTCCTATTCCATATCACACCTCCTACATGTTGTTACTTATTTTCCTCTTAGTGAGTGTGCTCGTTGATCTTCCCCTTCCTCTGTATAGAAGTAAGTTATGTATAGGATGGTGTGTATTTTTATTTTCTCGTTGTAAAGTAACTTATGAGGTTACTGGTGTTATTCCATGGCCTAAGGGTTGGTTTCTCTTTTCAATAAACTTTATATAATGTGTGATTCATTTTATGCTGCCACTAAAATTCTAATCCCACTCATTTTAAATAAATCAAATGCCTAAATTTATTTTGGGAATCTTGGAAGTATAACACCTAAAATTAGGTGTTACATTTTCGAGTTAATCAAAGTACGTGTTATTGTTGCGTATCCTAATTTTGGGGCGTGACAAAAAAATGGTGTTAAAGAAAATTTTGTTTTCAAAAGATTTTGAACAAGTTTTTTTTTTTTTACAAAATTTTTATTATGAATAATTAAATATATTTTTCAGAAAGACCTGACTCTCCATTTCTATAAGTTCTTTGGACTTCTTCCAAGAATTTTTTTGAACTTCCTTGTTTTTTGGAATCTTGAATATGCTTCCTATTCATCGTCTTTTCTCCTACAATTCTCTTTCATGTTGACAAGTTGTTGCGAAAACTCTGTGCACAACACCAAACCTAAAATATGGATCCTGAAGAACTGGTAACCATCGTCCAAGCGATGATGCAAGTTTTACAACAAAACAATTGGAATGCACAAAGTGTGAAAGAAGTAGAGCGCGAACACGAGAGTGAGTTAAAGTTCCTAGAGCAGTTTCTTAAAATGAAACCTATGAAGTTCAATGGTGCAACAAAAGCAGAGAAAGCCGAAGGCTAGCTCAAACATATTAAGAAGAGGTTAGACTCTATGCATGCACCGCATGAGTATCATGTAAGATTTGCAACATAGATGCTGAAAAATTACGCAAGCAGCTGATGTAACATTGTACTCCATCAATGGGGTGGGTATGCTAACACAATTACTTGGGACAAGTTTGAAGAATACTTCCTCAACCGGTATTCTCCAAGTGCCCTCAAGCAAACCAAGATCCAAATATTCTTTGCCCTAGAACAAGGCAAGATGATTGTGGCTGAGTACACAGCAAAGTTCACGAAGCTAGGAAGATTTGCAGCTTCCTTGATGAATGATGAAGACATGAAGTTGAGTGTTGGATAAAATAATTGTACCATCAAGTGCAGCTTCTTCTTCTTCGTTCCATGCTTGCATGTCACGGCAAACACTCATCCTCCATTCCTTCCTTGTTTCTAATTTTCAAGTCTCCTACTAAGTCCTCCTTGGTTTCCTCTATGTGGAGCTTGTTGTGGAGGTCGAGCAACATGGTTTCCACCTTCGTTCCCCGGTGGTTGATGCCTTGGTGTGTCTAGTACTCCAGTCTAGTTTCTATGTGGACAGTTGGGTCTGACATAGCCTTCTTTGCCACATTTGTAACAGGTGGCAGTCCTGTTTTTATTTGGGGTTGGCCCTCTGCTACTAGATCCTTCATCGTTCTTCTCCCCAAAGTTCTTTTTATGGGATTGTTTATTTTTCCATATTCAAACCTTCCTTGTTGTACTTTTTTCTTTTGACTCATCGGGTAATCTTGCTCAAACGCATAGGCAGCATCCACTATCTCTTGATATGTTTTGCTCCATTGAGCAACCAGGTGTCGGTGGATACCATGCCTGAGGCCTTGTCGAAACCTAGTTGCCTTTATATCTTCATCCACCATCAAGGAAGCTGCAAATCTTTCCTAGCTCCATGAACTTTGTTATGTACTCAGCCGCAGTCATCTTGCCTTGTTCTAGGGCGAAGAATTCTTGGATCTTGGTTTGCTTGGGGGTAGTTAGAAAATACCAGTTGAGAAAGTATTCTTTAAACTAGTCCCAAGTAATTGTGTCAGCATACCTCATTGATGGAGTACAGTGTCCCACAAGTTGCTTGCCTCATTTTCCAGCATCTGGGTTGTAAACTTCACACAGTACTCATGTGGCGCTTGCCTGTCTGACTTCTTCTCAATATGTTTGAGCCAACCTTCAACTTTCTCGGCTTCTATTGCCCCATGGAACTTCATAGGTTTCATTTTTAGAAACCGATCCATGAACTTTAACTTGCACTCATGTTTGCGGTCAAACCTGACTCGCCTTATACGCCTTGAGTTTAAACCAGGCTTTCTTGGGAAACTGAGTCCTAGTACAACATTCAAAAATGTTACTAAAAATCCCTTATTTGCATGGAAGTCCTTATACTTGTGTTTATTGGCACTTTGGTACTTTAACTTTGTCCAATTTATAATTCAATCCTCAATAATTGCACATAGGTATGTATATTCTGAAAAGTCCAAAAAACAATCCTTGAGGTTCCATTCCTGGTCCAAAAACTGTTAGTTTCATGGTACGGTAAAGTTCAAGTCCAAATAGTCCTATGTTATCCATACATCAGGCCCAAAGGAATATTAATAGGTATAACGGGGTCCAATAATTATGGTCCAAGGAAAACAGGAAAATAGACCATAGGATTCTTAAAGTGAATGAAAAATGACATAAGGAATAGAGATCACCTTGGTTGGAGGAGTGATGGATAGTGAAACCCGTTGTGAATAGTGCCTATGAATAGTAACTTCCTGAAATGAACAGGAAACATAAGCTATTAACTTAGGGAAGTGAATAATGAAATTGAATGAATAGTAACCCAGATGAATAGTAACTCAAAGAAGGTCGAAATAGTGATTTTGGTGGAGGAGGAGAGAGAGATGAAGAATGGTTTGAAGGTTTTGGTGTGAATAAAAATGGAGGAGGGAATGGGGTATTTATAGAATCCTCCAATGGCTTGGATCCATTCTAATATTTAATTCAAAACCCAAATCAAAAGATGTGTTTTTTATTAAGTGTGAGGAGGTGCATGATAGCTTTGAGATGGATAGTCCATATGCATTCCCAACTACCAATATATGGCCTAGATCAAGTCAAAAGTCTTTGATTTGATCCATGGTCCAAATCTGATCTTAAAATCAGATCAATGGCCTAGATGGAGTGAGCTTATGGAATAGTACTAGAGAACCTAATCCAAAATCTGAGTCAATGTCCAACTCAACGATTTGATGTTGGACCAACCAATCACACGCTGCCATGTGGCGGTGTGATGTGTTCCAACCAATCAGAAAACATCATATTTATCAATCTTATTTTCTTTTCTTCAAAAAAATTGGGAAATAGCGGTATATACCCCCAATTTTATAATCTTAACTAAAAATACCACCCCCCCCAAATTCTTTTACAACTAACACCTATAAATATAAAATTATTGTACACTTATTGCTCACCTAACACTTTTTCTGAAAATCACCTCTCGCGAATCAGCTCTCTCTTTGGCTCCGTCTCTCACAGTCTCCACTCTCTGGTCACTCAGCTCTCACTCTGTCGTCGCTCGTGGCTGAGCTCTCACGCTCTCAGTCTCTGGTGGCTCAGGTCTCACTCTCTCTTCTCTCTTCCTCTCCCAGCGGAATCCGTTAATTGAAGATCAATGCCATCGATTACATGAACCAGGTACTGTTCATCGAAATTTTCTTACGGAAAACGAAGGTTTTATGGGTTTGTATGAAAATCGTTTATGGGTTTGTTTGAAATTGGTTTAGGGTTTAGGTTTAGGGCTTTCTCTGAAATTGGTTTAGTGAGTTCTCTGAAATGGGTATAGGGTTTAGGGGTTTTTCAGAAATTGGTTTAGGGGTTTCACTGAAATTGGTTTAGGTCTGAAATGTTGTGATTCCGATGATTCATTGTTTGAAACAGTGAATGGGTTTGATGTTTGTGGAATGATGCTTGCACTGGTGTTGTTTTGCTATTGGTATTTATGTTGTATTGCTCTGTTGTTGCCGGGTTATTGCTGATGTAGTGACGTTGTATATTCATTTTAGTGCAGTTGTATTGCTAGTTTGTTATGGTTGTAATGGTTTATTATGGTTTTATTCATGTTCCACAACAACAAATGTAGTTCAATGACACACCTTTATGACTTGTTTTAAATGTACGTCTTTGAAAGTAATTTGGGCTATACATTGTACGGCAGTGAAACAAACACGTCATTGATAAGTTTAGGGCTTGCATATTGGATATGGATAAGTTATCTTTGTTTTTCATATTCTGTTGTGATTATTTGGAATTTCAGTTTGGGGATGAATATTGAATGTGTAAACAAAGGGCAAAGAACCATATGCGGGGATGTATATTAGTTTTGGGTGCACAATGGGCTAGTTT
>NW_018924726.1:0-14695 GCF_002207925.1 Prunus avium | reverse complement strand
AACATTGATCAAGCAGGGAATTGGAAGTTTTAACTCACATATTATTATTGCCTTATTGCCTACGACATCGATATGTAGATTCTAGGCCTCATCCACCATATCATTATGACATGAAATTTCTAGACCTTTTTCTCTTTTACATTGTGACATTTGGGGTCTTAATAAACGTCCCTCTCTTACTGGGGCTTATTATTATTTTATCCATAATTGATTATTTTTCTTGTTTTACTTGAGTTTTACTTATGAAACATAAACATGAAACACAAAACCTCCTCAAAACCTTTTTTGCCTACGTTGACACACAATTTCATCTCAAAGTTCAACAAATCCGTGTTGACAATGGGGGAGAATTTTTCTCCATGTGCAATTTCTTTTCTGACCATGAGATAATTTATCAACACTCTTGTGTTTACACACCCCAACAAAATGGAGTTGTCGATCACAAACACCGCCATCTCCTTGAAACTGAATGAGCCCTTCGTTTTCAATCTAATTTGCCCATAAAATTTTGGGGGGAATGTGTTCTTACTACTGCTTACCTCATCAATCGCTTCCCTACATCTCTCCTTAACAACAAAACTCTTTTTGACATTCTCTACCACAAAGCACCCTCTTACCACCATATGAAAGTTTTCAGTTGCCTTGCCTATGCCACCTCTGTTCACCCAAGCTCCAAATTCGCTCCTCGGGCCCACAAATCCGTTTTTATTGGCTATCCTATTGGCCAGAAAGCTTACAAACTCTATGACCTTGAAACCAATAAAATTTTCACTAGCCACGACGTTCTCTTCCTGGAAGACAAATTCCCTTTCTCCAGCCCCGACACACCCACACCATCACATACCACTAGACCCTCCCTCCCCTTATTGCCCTTCATCGGGCTTGACCCGTTCCCTTTGAACGACGACCCTTCTCCTTCTTCTTCGTCCACCACCAGGCCTGCCTCGGGCTAGACCTCCTCAATCAACCCACTCTTGATCTCCCTCTTCCCACAGACCCAACTCCTTCCGCCAACATCCAGGCATCACTTCCTGCCGATGTACCCCCTACCCAGCTCGCACCAAACACAACTCAGCCCACTCGTATCTCCTCCCGTCCCAAGCACCCCCCACACGCCTCAGGGACTTCTTTTGTTCGCAGGTGATTCTGCCCCCACATCATTCCTCGTCTTCGGCAACCGGTCCACCACTAGGTACTCATTTTCCCCTCTGTAATTTTATTTCTTACCATCGGTACTCACACAAACATCTTTCTTCTGTTAACTCTATCAGTCGAAGTGTAGAACTTTCCTCTTTTGTAGAAGCCAACAGCGATCCTCGCTGGCGTGAGGCTACGAACTCTGAACTTGCTGCTCTTACTGACAATCACACTTGGACCCTTACTCATTTGCCTCCTGGCAAATTTCCCATTGACTGCAAGTGGGTGTACAAGATCAAACACCGTGCTGATGGTTCTGTTGAGCGCTACAAAGCCCACCTTGTTGCCAAAGGTTTTATACAACTGCCAAGATGATCACAGTTCATTGTCTCTTGGCTTTTGCTGCCAGTCAGTACTGGGTTATCCATTAACTTGATGTTCATAATGCCTTTCTCCATGGTGATTTACATGAGGAAATCTATATGTCTCCTCCTCCTGGTCTTCGGCGACATGGGGAGAATCTCGTGTGTCGTCTCCACAAATCTCTTTATGGACTCAAACAAGCTTCAGCCTTCGGCATTCTTCCTCTTCCCCTTCGGTCTAACCCTAGGTGCAATGTATACAACTTTATCGTAATGAGAACATCCTTCTCCGTAAACGTAGCCCATTATTCGGGTGAACCACATACTTTGTCTTATATATGCATGTCTATTTACTTACCGAATGCTCTCACATACTGAGGGTCATCATCTTCAACATCCACCTCATCTTTAAGTTGCTTCTATTTCTATCTGTTTAGTTTTAGCACCAACAATGACACATAATAGTGTACGTTTAAATAATGTGCATGGATTTTTAAAGCGTTTCATTTTCTCTCATGTTAATATTGCCTTAAAATGAATCAATGCATAGCAATGTTGTCTTTTCCTTAATAGCAATTACATTGAGAAATGCATAGCAATATTACCTTATACATACAAATGTTTACTATAAAAAGTATTATTCCATGGAAGATGTCTTCTATGATGAGAGACATATGACATACGCTTCATCAATTTTAAAGTTTGAGAAGCTAAGATAATTGTGGATAATTTAGCACATTATTTATGACACTTATTATAATCAATTTTGTATATAGTTTAGTATACTTTTTATATTCAAATTTGACATGTTAAGAATTAGAGTTTAGGGAGAGAGAGAGAGAGAGAGAGAGACCCAACACTCTCACTCTCCCATTCCCGGCTCTATTTAATACAAGTCCTCCAACAAACATTTGAGAGAGAGAGAGAGAACAGAAACAAATCAAAGAGAAAAGAGAAAATAAGAAGAAGAGGAAAAATTATTTTTGAAAGAATTAAGAAGGTTGATGAAATCATTTCGAGCATCCATGAAATGATTCCAAATGTCAATGAAGTCGTTTAGAAGGTGCATGAAGAATAAATGCTTTCAAATGTCAATGAAGTTGTTTTGAAGGTGAATGAAGTGTTTCCACAAATCGAAGAAATTGTTCCAAAGGTGAAGACCTTCTTGGACAACACTAATGGAATCATTGAAGAACTTCCGACCAAGTGGCAACTCGGACTCGGACTCGGACTTGGGATGCTCAGAATCGACTTGGTTGTTGGTTTAGCTATTTGGCTCTCCAAAGACAAGAAGGCAAGCAATGAAGAGAATGCAAGCAAGGACAAGAAGGCAAACAAGGATGAGAAGTGTCACGGGATGACTTTTTCGGAGTCTTCCTTCCGTGCGGCCTCAGACTTGATCGCCTCTCGAACAAGCTAAGTCAGCCTCCTTCCTACAAAATAAGATCGAACCAAGCAAGAACACAAAACCAAGCAAGAACACAGAAGCAAGCCTTTCTCCATGGTGATTTACATGAGGAAATCTATATGTCGCCTAATCCTAGTTTTCGGTGACAGGGGGAGAATCTCGTGTGTCGCCTCCACAAATCTCTTTATGGACTCAAATAGGCTGCAGCCTTCGGCATTCTTCCTCTTCCCCTTCGGTCTAACCCTATGTTCAATGTATACAGTTTTATCGTAATGAGAACATCCTTCTCCGTGAACGTAGCCCATTATTCGGGTGAACCACATACTTTGTCTTATATATGCATGTCTATTAACTTACCGAACGCTCTCACATACTGAGAGTCCTCACCTTCAACATTCACCTCATCTTTAAGTTGCTTCTATTTCTATCTTTTTAGTTTTAGCACCAACAATGACACATAATAGTGTACGTTTAAATAATGTGCATTGATTTTTAAAGCATTTCATTTTCTCTCATGTTAATATTACCTTAAAATGAATCAATGCATAGCAATGTTGTCTTTTCCTTAATAGCAATTACATTGAGAAATGCATAGCAATATTACCTTATACATACAAATGTTTACTATAAAAATTGTTATTCCATGGAAGATGTCTTTTATGATGAGAGACATATGACATATGCTTCATCAATTTTAAAGTTCGAGAAGCTAAGATGATTGTGGATAATTTAGCACATTATTTATGACACTTTTTATGATCAATTTTGTATATAGTTTAGTATACTTTTTATATTCAAATTTGACATGTTAAGAATTAGAGTCTAGGGAGAAAGAGAGAGAGATACTCAACACTCTCACTCTCCCACTCCCAGCTTTATGTAATACAAGTTCTCCAACAAACATTTGCGAGAAAGAGAGAGAGAGAGAGAGAGAACAGAAACAAATCAAAAGAAAAGAGAAAAGAAGAAGAAGAGAAAAAATGGTTTTGAAATAATTAAGAAGGTTGATGAAATCATTTTAAGCATCCATGAAATGATTCCAAATGTCAATGAAGTCGTTTAGAAGGTGCATGAAGAATAAATACTTTCAAATGTCAATGAAGTTGTTTTGAAGGAGAAGGAAGTGCTTCCACAAGTGGAAGAAATTGTCTCAAAGGTGAAGACCTTCTTGGACAACACCAATGGAATCATTGAAGCACTTCCGACCAAGAGGCAACTTGGACTCGGACTCGGACTTGGGGTGCTCAGAACCGACTTGATTTTTGGTTTAGCTATTTGGCTCTCCAAAGACAAGAAGACAAGCAATGAAGAGAATGCAAGCAAGGACAAACAGGCAAACAAGGATGAGAAGTGTCACGGGATGACTCTTTCGGAGTCTTCCTTCTGTGCGGCCTTAGACTTGATCGCCTCTCGAACAAGCTAAGTCAGCCTCCTTCCTACAAAATAAGATCGAACCAAGCAAGAATAAAAAACCAAGCAAGAACACAGAAGCAAGCCTTTCTCCATGGTGATTTACATGAGGAAATTTATATGTCTCCTCCTCTTAGTCTTCGGTGACAGGGGAGAATCTCGTGTGTTGCCTCCACAAATCTCTTTATAGACTCAAATAGGCTTCAGCCTTCGGCATTCTTCCTCTTCCCCTTCGGTGTAACCATATGTGCAATGTATACAGCTTTATCGTAATGAGAACATCTTTCTCTGTGAACGTAACCTATTATTCGGGTGAACCACATACTTTGTCTTATATATGCATGTCTATTTACTTACCGAATGCTCTCACATACTTAGGGCCCTCACCTTCAACGTCCACCTCATCTTTAAGTTGCTTCTATTTCTATCTGTTTAGTTTTAGCACCAACAATGACACATAATAGTGTACATTTAAATAATGTGCATGGATTTTTAAAGCG
This sequence comes from Prunus avium, assembly GCF_002207925.1. The sequence continues at coordinate 9,878 of NW_018924726.1, read as the reverse complement.
TTTCATTTTCTCTCATGTTAATATTGCCTTAAAATGAATCAATGCATAGCAATGTTGTCTTTTCCTTAATAGCAATTACATTGAGAAATGCATAGCAATATTACCTTATACATACAAATGTTTACTATAAAAATTGTTATTCCATGGAAGATGTCTTTTATGATGAGAGACATATGACATATGCTTCATCAATTTTAAAGTTCGAGAAGCTAAGATGATTGTGGATAATTTAGCACATTATTTATGACACTTTTTATGATCAATTTTGTATATAGTTTAGTATACTTTTTATATTCAAATTTGACATGTTAAGAATTAGGGTCTAGGGAGAAAGAGAGAGAGAGATACTCAACACTCTCACTCTCCCACTCCCAGCTCTATTTAATACAAGTCCTCCAACAAACATTTGAGAGAGAGAGAGAGAACAGAAACAAATCAAAGAGAAAAGAGAAAATAAGAAGAAGAGGAAAAATTATTTTTGAAAGAATTAAGAAGGTTGATGAAATCATTTCGAGCATCCATGAAATGATTCCAAATGTCAATGAAGTCGTTTAGAAGGTGCATGAAGAATAAATGCTTTCAAATGTCAATGAAGTTGTTTTGAAGGTGAATGAAGTGTTTCCACAAATCGAAGAAATTGTTCCAAAGGTGAAGACCTTCTTGGACAACACTAATGGAATCATTGAAGAACTTCCGACCAAGTGGCAACTCGGACTCGGACTCGGACTTGGGATGCTCAGAATCGACTTGGTTGTTGGTTTAGCTATTTGGCTCTCCAAAGACAAGAAGGCAAGCAATGAAGAGAATGCAAGCAAGGAGAAGAAGGTAAACAAGGATGAGAAGTGTCACGGGATGACTTTTTCGGAGTCTTCCTTCCGTGCGGCCTCAGACTTGATCGCCTCTCGAACAAGCTAAGTCAGCCTCCTTCCTACAAAATAAGATCGAACCAAGCAAGAACACAAAACCAAGCAAGAACACAGAAGCAAGCCTTTCTCCATGGTGATTTACATGAGGAAATCTATATGTCGCCTAATCCTAGTTTTCGGTGACAGGGGGAGAATCTCGTGTGTCGCCTCCACAAATCTCTTTATGGACTCAAATAGGCTGCAGCCTTCGGCATTCTTCCTCTTCCCCTTCGGTCTAACCCTATGTTCAATGTATACAGTTTTATCGTAATGAGAACATCCTTCTCCGTGAACGTAGCCCATTATTCGGGTGAAGCACATACTTTGTCTTATGTATGCATATCTATTTACTTACCGAATGCTCTCACATACTGAGGGTCCTCACCTTCAACATCCACCTCATCTTTAAGTTGCTTCTATTTCTATCTGTTTAGTTTTAGCACCAACAATGACACATAATAGTGTATGTTTAAATAATGTGCATTGATTTTTAAAGCGTTTCATTTTCTCTCATGTTAATATTACCTTAAAATTAATCAATGAATAGCAATATTACCTTATACATACAAATGTTTACTATAAAAAGTGTTATTCCATGGAAGATGTCTTCTATGATGAGAGACATATGACATACGCTTCATCAATTTTAAAGTTCGAGAAGCTAAGATGATTGTGGATAATTTAGCACATTATTTATGACACTTTTTATGATCGATTTTGTATATAGTTTAGTATACTTTTTATATTCAAATTTGACATGTTAAGAATTAGATTCTAGGGAGAGAGAGAGAGAGAGAGACTCAACACTCTCACTCTCCCACTCCCGGCTCTATTTAATACAAGTCCTCCAACAAACAGTTGAGAGAAAGAAAGAGAGAGAGAGAGAGAGAGAACAGAAACAAATCAAAGAAAAAAGAAAAAAGAAAAAGAAGAGGAAAAATGGTTTTTGAAAGAATTAAGAAGGTTGATGAAATCATTTCAAGCATCCATGAAATGATTCCAAATGTCAATGAAGTCGTTTAGAAGGTGCATGAAGAATAAATACTTTCAAATGTCAATGAAGTTTTTTTGAAGGTGAAGGAAGTACAAATCGAAGAAATTGTTCCAAAGGTGAAGACCTTCTTGGACAACACTAATGGAATCATTGAAGAACTTCCGACCAAGTGGCAACTCGGACTCGGACTCGGACTTGGGATGCTCAGAATCGACTTGGTTGTTGGTTTAGCTATTTGGCTCTCCAAAGACAAGAAGGCAAGCAATGAAGAGAATGCAAGCAAGGACAAGAAGGCAAACAAGGATGAGAAGTGTCACGGGATGACTTTTTCGGAGTCTTCCTTCCATGCGGCCTTAGACTTGATCGCCTCTCGAACAAGCTAAGTCAGCCTCTTTCCTACAAAATAAGATCAAACCAAGCAAGAACACATAAGCAAGCCTTTCTCCATGGTGATTTATATGAGGAAATCTATATGTCTCCTCCTCCAAGTCTTCGGCGACAGGGGGAGAATCTCGTGTGTCGCCTCCACAAATCTCTTCATGGACTCAAATAGGCTGCAGCCTTCGGCATTCTTCCTCTTCCCCTTCGGTCTAACCCTATGTGCAATGTATACAGCTTTATCGTAATGAGAACATCCTTCTCCGTGAACGTAGCCCATTATTCGGGTGAACCACATACTTTGTCTTATGTATGCATGTCTATTTACTTACCGAATGCTCTCACATACTGAGGGTCCTCACCTTCAACATCCACCTTATCTTTAATTTGCTTATATTTCTATCTGTTTAGTTTTAGCACCAACAATGACACATAATAGTGTACGTTTAAATAATGTGCGTGGATTTTTAAAGTGTTTCATTTTCTCTCATGTTAATATTGCCTTATAATGAATCAAAGCATAGCAATCTTGTCTTTTCCTTAATAGCAATTACATTGAGAAATGCATACCAATATTACCTTATACATACAAATGTTTACTAGAGAAAGTGTTATTCCGTGGAAGATGTCTTCTATAATGAGAGACATTTGGCATATGCTTCATCAATTTTAAAGTTCGAGAATCTAAGATGATTGTGGATAATTTAGCACATTATTTGACACTTTTTATGATCAATTTTGTATATAGTTTAGTATACTTTTTATATTTAAATTTGACATGTTAAGAATTAGAGTCTAGGGAGAAAGAGAGAGAGCTGGAACAAGCAATTGTGACTAGTAATTTAATTATTAGTGATTGTTATGTAATTTGAAATCTTTAGACATAATATTATTTGTTTTATTTTGGGTGTGTAATTTTAAATCTTCGGACAACACTCTCTTGTATTGGTTTTTGTTCTTTTGTCAGCAAGTGGAAAGCCTTATTAGCACGAGGCAGGAAATGGATAACAAAGTTGCTGAGAATCCATCTTCCGAAACTACATATCCTGATACATGACGATGGTTTCTGATCTCCTAATTTTATTATTATTATTTGTAATTGTGATGTTTTAAGGGAGTTTCTGACTTTAGGAGAGTTTTTCAATATGTTATTATCGTAAGTTTGGCCTTTTGTGATATTGCACATTATTATTTACGGAATTGACCATCTGGTTTGAAGGCTTACCCACGCATTTACTATTGAGTTAATGCTATTTTCCCGCATTTACTATTGAGTTAATGCTAATACACGAAAAACGGAAGTATCCACCAAGTTACAGGAAAAAATACGAAAGGCAAAGCAAAGCAAAAGCCAAAAAGAAAGTCATGCTCTCTCTCGCCTTTCCAAGCCAGCTCATTCTTCAGAATAACTCCCACTCCCGGCTCTATTTAATACAAGTCCTCCAACAAACATTTGAGAGAGAGAGAGAGAACAGAAACAAATCAAAGAGAAAAGAGAAAATAAGAAGAAGAGGAAAAATTATTTTTGAAAGAATTAAGAAGGTTGATGAAATCATTTCGAGCATCCATGAAATGATTCCAAATGTCAATGAAGTCGTTTAGAAGGTGCATGAAGAATAAATGCTTTCAAATGTCAATGAAGTTGTTTTGAAGGTGAATGAAGTGTTTCCACAAATCGAAGAAATTGTTCCAAAGGTGAAGACCTTCTTGGACAACACTAATGGAATCATTGAAGAACTTCCGACCAAGTGGCAACTCGGACTCGGACTCGGACTTGGGATGCTCAGAATCGACTTGGTTGTTGGTTTAGCTATTTGGCTCTCCAAAGACAAGAAGGCAAGCAATGAAGAGAATGCAAGCAAGGACAAGAAGGCAAACAAGGATGAGAAGTGTCACGAAATGACTTTTTCGGAGTCTTCCTTCCGTGCGGCCTTAGACTTGATCCTCTCTCGAACAAGCTAAGTCAGCCTCTTTCCTACAAAATAAGATCGAACCAAGCAAGAACACAGAACCAAGCCTTTCTCCATGGTGATTTACATGAGGAAATCTATATATCTCCTCCTCCTGGTCTTCGGTGACAGAGGGAGAATCTCGTATGTCGCCTCCACAAATCTCTTTATGGACTCAAACAAGCTTCAGCCTTCGGCATTCTTCCTCTTCCCCTTCGGTCTAACCATATGTGCAATGTATACAGCTTTATCGTAATGAGAACATCCTTCTCCGTGAACGTAGCCCAATATTCGGGTGAACCACATACTTTGTCTTATATATGCATGTCTATTTACTTACCGAATGCTCTCACATACTTAGGGTCCTCACCTTCAACATCCACCTCATCTTTAAGTTGCTTCTATTTCTATCTGTTTAGTTTTAGCACTAACAATGACACATAATAGTGTACGTTTAAATAATGTGCATTGAATTTTAAAGCGTTTCATTTTCTCTCATATTAATATTGCCTTAAAATGAATCAATGCATAACAATGTTGTCTTTTCCTTAATAGCAATTACATTGAGAAATGCATAGCAATACTACCTTATATATACAAATGTTTACTAGAAAAAGTGTTATTCCATGGAAGATGTCTTCTATGATGAGAGACATTTGGCACCATGTTGGATGACGTTTGTACAAAAGTTTAGTTGATTGTTAAAGTAGATTTATCATTTGAGCGAACTCATAACACCACGTTATCGTGTTAAACACAGCGTTATCGTAGCACGCAATGTTACCATCAAGCCGAAAAATTACTTAATCGTCTATGCAAGGAAAACTGACTAGAAGGCTATCCAAATACCTAATTATATTTCAGTTTCGTTTGTTGGTTTTTACAGTATCCTTGGTTTTGGTTTTGTTATCCTATCGTGTTTATAAAATTTGATGTTCACATGCTTTGTTTTGGTTCTTATAAATATTTTGGTTCAAAGTCTATTATTTGATGTGAAACTCACTTGAAGATTCATATGGGAAACTCCCTTGATGAATGGTTTCAGTCAGTGTATTATAGGCTAAAGAAACTATGTGCATGCAAGTGTTTATAGTTGAGCTTACACTGTTCTTCAGACTTCAAAGGTTTCCATGGACAAGTGTAACAAGTTGACACAGCGGAATTTAAACATGAACAAATATATCTGATCCATGCTGAAAGAAAGAAAAAATGATTCTTTGGTGAAATGGAGCACCAGTTGAAGTCATTGTACATGAATCAGAGGAAACACAAAAATATGGGAGTTGCAGATTTCAGTCTGAAACCTAGTAAAACAAGAGTGAATTTATTAACTAAAGCCTACTTTCTATCTTAATTACATACATATTGTCCCCTACCCGAGATAAGAAAACGTACATCTCGAGTGTCTGTAAATCAGTCTATTCATATGTTTCAGGGAAAGGTATAGAAGCACAACAATGGTAATATCCGTTGTCATCAAACACAAATCTTTGTGAAAGATGAGCTTCACGGATAAGATACTCTCCCCATTCCTCGGACCCATACTGCTTGAAAATGCCATGGGCATCAAAGGATTGAACCTTTCTCGTTTGATTCTTCCTGCATATTGTAATCTCATATATCACCCACAAGCAAAAGAAACTTTAAAGGGTCAAACACTTAAGGGGACCAACACTTCGGAGCACCTAATAAACACCAGAGTAAAAGAAACTTTAAAACACTACAGAAATGGCAGCAACACCTTTTCCTATGCCTTGCATTCATCACGGTTGCATGCAACTGCAATTGAAAAGGACAAGACTCACGTATTAACTCTTACAGTGGGATATATAAGCGAAACTAAAAACAACCAAAATTAAGAGTGCCAAAAGCAGACACAGCAGAAAGATCATATACAATACCTTTAATTTCTGATTAGCATCTTTCTCTAGAACAAGCCCAGCTTTAGTATATGCATCGGTAATGACTTCTAAGAAAAGCTAAAGAAATTTAATAGAAGTATTAAATCGATACAAATAACTTCAACCTAGACTAGAAAGTTTTTATTTTCTTCTATTGATTTCAGGTACAACAAACACAAAAATGAAATATAATGAATGCTTATAAAACTAGGATACGACAAGCACGCAGAAGTCTCCCCTGGCTGCCAATTTCTTCAACAGGAGCATAGACAACACCAGCTTTGGCCAAGGAACCTCTCATACAGTTCTGCAAGGACATGAAACATCTCAAGTGTTACATACCAAAATCATAGGAAAAGAAAATAGCATCAACCCCACTCTGGCCATCACCAATAAAAGACATATGAAAGCCACATAGGATGCGAACAAGACAGTGAAGTCAATACATATATAAGACAATGAAAGCTAAGCAATCCTTCACAGCAAAACCAAGGCTTTTATTCACAACATGCTTGAATTTATTTATTCAAAACAAAGGTAAATATTATTTATTCTCAGAAGTCAAAACTTACTGATTTTGGTAAAGGTGCTCAAGATGAATCCAGTAGAAAAAGTGACAAAGTAAAATTTGAAAACATGTAAGAGAGCAAAGATTGGTTACTTCAAACTTTTTTACTAGTAGCCAGAGGTATAAACTACAAGAATATAATCTTAACCTCAACAAAATCATTTTTAACTTAAAAGCTTCAAAACATGGGCTGATGCATTATCATATCGTTGCTCCACATAACAAACTATTTGGTTTAGCATAGATGCTGAAGAAAGAATCATACCAGTCCCTGAAGTCTTATGGAGATAGGACGATTATCTAAGGCATCGATCACTTTTGAAGAGACGCTCTGGATAGAAACACACAACATTTTATTTCAAGTAGCCCCCTGTCAGCCTATTTTAATTTGATTCAGTTACACTTACCTGCAAAACCTCAATAGCTGCATGAACTCGGTCTTTGTTCCACAACTTCAGCATAAGCACAGTTAAGTGAAACGTTTTTGGTTTAATGAATATTGACTTTTCAATTCCCAAGTCTGTCAAGTGCACAGATTGAAATGAGATATTGACCGAGGAAAAAGAGGAAAAGAGAGGCAAAAATACACAAATTGTTTAGGAAGAACAGGCAAATGATCCTCGATAAGTTTGAATGAATGCAACAAATACAGAAATTAAACAAGAAATATCTTATGGGGGAAACAGTTAACAGTGACCCAATCAACAACTTCATGGAAACCAAATAATATCACTATCATTTTATTCAAACCGTTAACTCCTTAAGCCTCATGCATCATGATTCTTTTCCATCTATAATAATATTTCCGTACCAGATAGGGTGGAAGCCCTTGACATTTTAGGAGCATAACTGACAAGAGGTATGTTAGTTAGATTCACTTTAACTTGCTCACTGTCACCTTCAACATTAAGTTCAACTGCGACATCAGTTCCTTTCTCTAACTTTTGGTCTTCTCCTTCATTTTCAGAAGTATCTTCATTTGAATCACTATTCAGTTTCTCATCTACGCAAGAATCACTAATTCCCAGGATGGAGTTCTGAAAGTTGACAAGCTTATCAACTAATTCAGGATGTATTGCCAATGGAAGTGAAATGAAGTGAGAGTAATCAAGATTTTGGCTCTTAACTGCCTGTATGTATAAGGAGAAAGTAAGATGTTAATTATGTGTAATAGTATGCTATCAATAGCAAAAGAAAGACGAGTGATCAGGGACAAATTGTGTATATAAAGGAATGGGCATAAGCTCTAAACAAATAATAATGACTTGTATTAAATAATTGGTAAAAAAATCGAAAGAAATTAAAAATAAAACAGAACCACCCCTTCTTCTGCAAAACCACATTGCTAGGCAACTGACCTCATCAATTATAGTATGTATCTTCTCAGAAGCTCTAGATATACTTTCCATTGAGATGCCTTCAATAACTGTGAAAGATAACCAGGGGAAAATAGTTAAACCACATTCACATTCCCCACTGTCTGAAATCCTCTTATAAGAATACAAGATTATATGAACTTGGCTAATATGTCCTATCACAATTATGAAAGAGTTGAACAACTGTAGACCTGAACAGTTTCTATTTTATCATAAAGTCGAACTCTTGTTAACCTTTAAGTTAAAACTTACTAACTGAATCCTCCTCCTTTGATGAGGGGATTATAATCTTAACTCCCATCTCATCTTCAATCTCTCTCTGTGTAGATCCCCTGACACACACAACAAGCAATAATAATTACAACATATGAGAAAGTAATCCCATAAATAAACTTTTATAAAATATTTACACGATGAACTATGTACCCTTTTCCTCTAATAAAGCGAACCAAAGAAGCACCAACCTGCATAGCAAGGAACAAAAAAATGAGTGGTATGAACGTAAAAGGACAGAATGGGGTATGCAATGACTAGCATTATGAGAAATGCCTTTGAAGTCCAATGTGCAGTAAGCAACACCGGCACCAATTCTATAAAAATCCTAGAAAATTCCTACCGTAAGATGATGATACAACTGATTTTGTTTCTATTCAGCACTCACTCAGGCACTGATCCTGAACTCTTCCTACTCCCCCACACCACCCAAACAAAAGAAAAAGATAATACATAAAAAGGCATGTGCATGAAGGGTGCAAGTAAAAAATATCTTGAAAATCTCAATTAAACTGTAAAACTAAGCAAAAACATATGGTGTGGCCTGATAAATAAATTTCTTTATGGATTAGAAAAATATAATTTTCAACAAAATCATGCCTCAACTGAAATTGAATGCTTTTCAGTAGAAACCACTGATTCTTCTCTGAATACTGTCTTTTCTCCATTATCTTGCAATGCACTGGAACTAGCAGTAAAGTTAGTTGCAGCCACCTCTATGACATTGTGAGCACTTGAAATTCTGGTAGATGTGCAACGATGCACTTCTTGGACTCGAGTATCAGATTCCAGCTCATCTGTGGTCACCCTTACTGAGCATTCTGCAAACCAATAAATCTGTAATAAAATCTGGACAGTAACCAATCATTACGCCTATAAAAAAAAATTATTTTTCCAACCCAATCAATCATAAGTTTAACAATGGCTGACCAACAATGCGTATAGATCATTATACAAAGTTGTAGATATAATTACATGTCTCAGTATGTCTCAATATTCATCTAAAAAATAACAGAAACTTTACTGCAATTAGTATCCAAAACTCAAAGGATTAGAATCAATGTGAAAAGTTGCTGGCTTCTATTAGCCTAGGCTACAGGATGATACTTAAAGGTAACCCACCTTCATTGGAAGTGGCTTGAGTACTGACTGGTCTCCATACAGCATTAGTTGTTCTGATCTTTTTGTTACGATCCCCGCCACTTTGCTTATCTTTTCCACCACCCATTTTAATATTATACCTCAAACCACAATAACCACGGTGTCCCTGTCACACGGATATGAGTCACAAAAATATCTACTTGAAAGCCCAGAAAGCATCACAAAGTGACAACTAGCTCCAGTAAAGTCTAAATTTGATTCCAAACTCAATTTCATGGATACAAAAATTCTCCTCAAAATCAAGTTCTTTTCCCTCCTTTGTTTTATGCATAGTATTGAATTAATCTTTGGGAAAAAAAGAAAAACCTATTCAAACTACTTCATTAGTTTCTCTTTGCAAAGAATTAATCCTTGATCACTCAACCAACTCAAC
>NW_018924725.1:0-61571 GCF_002207925.1 Prunus avium | reverse complement strand
TACATGTAATAGACGACGGTTCTTTTAAAAACCGTCGTTTTTACATATAATAGACGACGGTGAATTACCGTCGTAGTTTGAATTTCAAAAAGACGACTGTCGATTTAACGATGGTTTGAAAAAGAAAAAGACGACGGCGTTTCCCCGTCGTCTATTTCAATTTTTGTAGTAGTGCAAACTCAAATTTTGAAAATAGAATGAAAAGAATATCACTACGGGCCTGTTTGATAATCATTTCAATTTTTATTTTTAGTTTTTATTTTTTATGCTAGATTATAGAGGAAAATAAGAGTGAGGATAATATTGAGAGAGGATGAGAGGGAGGAGTAACAAAAACGGAAACAATTTGAAATTGATTTCAGTTTTTAGTTTTTGTTTTCACTTTTGTTACTCATCCTTCCCATCCTCTCCTCTCATTTTCCCTCTCAATTCCATCTCCGCTTTCATTCTCACTTCCATTCTCCCTCTTTTTCCTCTATATTTTAGCACAAAAAATAAAAAATAAAAACTAAAATTAAAATAATTATCAAACGGCCCTACATAATTTATTTTGCATATATATATTCTTGTTTAATTTGCCGTTGGAAAATCGTGTTTACAAGTACTTCGGTCATTTGCATCTGTTTCACTAAAGTATGCATACCAAACAATGAAGGGACACAACCTCACACACACACACACACGTGCATGCTCTGTTACACAAATTTAAGAAAGTTGTAGATTTGACTAAAATTATCAATTTTTTTTTTCCTTTCTATAACCGTATTTCTGGAAACTTGAATAAACCAAAAATGGAAACGTGGGTGAGGACTTTCTATTATGAGCGGGAGACACGTTGTCCAGTCAAAACATAACATGATCACATTAGCATTTAGCAGTTCATCATGCCACTCATATTGGCAGGGAAGTCTCAACGAAACCGTTTCTTAATATTTCCAAACACTAGCACATAGAAATGTTTTCATTCTCACTCTCATTCTCACGGAATGTGTGGAATGCGTGTGAAAGGTATAATCAAGACCATTTATGATGTTTTTTTTCTTGGTCGAAAGCAATTTGTGATGTTAAGCGTGAAGGGAAAGGTCCAAAGGTTTTTCATGAGACCTACAAAGAAAAAAGAAGAGAAAAAAAGACACCATATGAGGAATGAATAAAGAGGATTGTTAAACCTTTGACTTTGTCATAAAGGTGCTATAATAATTCCATGCCGAGGAGAATAGCAGCCCCACCATGAACACATTCGATTCTGTTCCACCAATCGTCACTAACCACATAACACAACTTTGTTACCATTTTTCAAACATTACCGTACAACAGTTGCTCATACCAGTCGAAGACCACCAGTTCAAGAACTATTTTACCCAACTCTCTTGACTTTTGCAAATCCAATCTGTCACCGTAGGTTTCATCCATTTTTGTGCAGATTGCAGATTGAATGGTCAGGATTGGCTGGTCAAAGTAGGAACACCCCAATAGTTGTGCTTTCGAAGTACACAATGTGACATTCTCCTGTCAACAAAACAAAGTTAGTCAGACAATTTGGTATAAACATGCAGACTGATGAACACAAATGAAAGCAAAAGAAAAGGTAGAGTGTTTGTTGTTGATGCAGCTGCCTCTGGGTGTCATCCAGTTTAGAGGCGAGAACATTGTTGTGCTCCTGCATTCTTGCCATATCCTGTTGTAGGGTCTCCATGCGAGCCTCCAGGGTGGTCGGTCGAGCAGGTGTCTGAAGCAAGGGAGCTAAACTTGGCTCGCCACCGAGGCCGAGAATGGGGCCATCGGTGGGGAGGGCCGAAGATGGATTCATTTTTTGGTCTCAGGGTTCTTTGTTTTGAGATATGGGTTGATCGATAAGCGATTCCCACAGACGGTACCAATCTGTTGGCGCTAAATCTGAACAGATAGAGATGAGTGCAACTTACAAGAGATGTGGACGATCTAGGAGATCGATTGAGTGTTGGATGCTGATTCTTCCTGTCCTTGGATGCCGATCCTGAATAGAAAGAAGTCGAGACTCGTAAGGTCTATGGAACCGGTGTGGAACCAGCCTAAGACCCTCCGATGCCGAAGTAAGTTTGTTGTTTTAAGAGCTCTTGCTGTTGACCATATAGAAGTACAAAAGTCAAGCTGAAAAGTCTTACCCCTATATTGTAGTGGAAGGGGCCTATTTATAGAGGGCATTTAGTATGCTCTTAGTGCTCGTTTTCGATGTGGGACTCGTGGGAAGGCCTTCTGAGGTCGACACGAGTCCTTAGATATTTTGGGCGGGTACTTCGAGGTTGATTCTCTACAATCGGTAAGGGATGCCGATTGTAGACGAGCTTGGGCGCGTAATGGCTGTTCGCAGCTTTGAGACAATGCCATCGGTGGCCGATGCCGATTGTCCGAGGCCTTGGGTACTTGGGCGAGTTTATGAGATCCACGTGTTGTTGTACAAGTGGAGGGTCAGATATGGTACAAACAGAAGAGTCATACCGGTTAGCTGCTAGTTTTTGTCCTTGAGGTCATTGGACTAGATTCGGTGAAATTATGGCAGTTGAAAGGAGTATAGAAAAGTTATTTTTTAGAGTGCTCCAAATTATTTCATCTTTTTGGCTGACTTAGGTTACTAGGGAATGCTATAGGTATTTTTTATATAAAATAATAATAGTAAATCAATTAACTCAAATTAAATCAAATCAATTCCCAAAATTAAGAAATTTGAATGGGAGGCTTACAACAAAGACTCAATTATTTGTCTATGAAGAATACTAGGCTTGAGTAGATATGGGCTTAGCTAAGTTGGCTAAAGCGGATGTGTTCCCTACTCTACATTCGAGTTCGAATCCCATTCCCAATAATTTAAATTATATTAAAGTAAAATATGGTATGTATAACAATTAAAAAAAAAAAAAGGGTTTAATGACTTTAAGGAAACCAAAAAACAAAACAAAAAAAACTCAAGCTTCGGGAAAACTAGAAAAGCTCTCAGGCCAAAACAAACACCCAAACACTTAAACATTCAAAGTCTCTTGTGTTCTTCATCAAGCTCGTGGAGACTCACCAAGAACAACACACACATGTCGATTCCTCCACCACCAAAACCGTAGATGATTACGACCACGTGACACTCCTTGTGTTCCTCGTTTGTTCAAAATCAAGCATTGGCGGGCCTTGGTGAAACCTCAACAACTCAAATCATGTGATTCTAGAACAAGTGCTTGTTACCCTTGAATCAAACTCAAATTTTGAAAATAGAATGAAAAGAATATCACTACGGGCCTGTTTGATAATCATTTCAATTTTTATTTTTAGTTTTTATTTTTTATGCTAGATTATAGAGGAAAATAAGAGTGAGGATAATATTGAGAGAGGATGAGAGGGAGGAGTAACAAAAACGGAAACAATTTGAAATTGATTTCAGTTTTTAGTTTTTGTTTTCACTTTTGTTACTCATCCTTCCCATCCTCTCCTCTCATTTTCCCTCTCAATTCCATCTCCGCTTTCATTCTCACTTCCATTCTCCCTCTTTTTCCTCTATATTTTAGCACAAAAAATAAAAAATGAAAACTAAAATTAAAATAATTATCAAACGGCCCTACATAATTTATTTTGCATATATATATTCTTGTTTAATTTGCCGTTGGAAAATCATGTTTACAAGTACTTCGGTCATTTGCATCTGTTTCACTAAAGTATGCATACCAAACAATGAAGGGACACAACCTCACACACACACACACACGTGCATGCTCTGTTACACAAATTTAAGAAAGTTGTAGATTTGACTAAAATTATCAATTTTTTTTTTCCTTTCTATAACCGTATTTCTGGAAACTTGAATAAACCAAAAATGGAAACGTGGGTGAGGACTTTCTATTATGAGCGGGAGACACGTTGTCCAGTCAAAACATAACATGATCACATTAGCATTTAGCAGTTCATCATGCCACTCATATTGGCAGGGAAGTCTCAACGAAACCGTTTCTTAATATTTCCAAACACTAGCACATAGAAATGTTTTCATTCTCACTCTCATTCTCACGGAATGTGTGGAATGCGTGTGAAAGGTATAATCAAGACCATTTATGATGTTTTTTTTCTTGGTCGAAAGCAATTTGTGATGTTAAGCGTGAAGGGAAAGGTCCAAAGGTTTTTCATGAGACCTACAAAGAAAAAAGAAGAGAAAAAAAGACACCATATGAGGAATGAATAAAGAGGATTGTTAAACCTTTGACTTTGTCATAAAGGTGCTATAATAATTCCATGCCGAGGAGAATAGCAGCCCCACCATGAACACATTCGATTCTGTTCCACCAATCGTCACTAACCACATAACACAACTTTGTTACCATTTTTCAAACATTACCGTACAACAGTTGCTCATACCAGTCGAAGACCACCAGTTCAAGAACTATTTTACCCAACTCTCTTGACTTTTGCAAATCCAATCTGTCACCGTAGGTTTCATCCATTTTTGTGCAGATTGCAGATTGAATGGTCAGGATTGGCTGGTCAAAGTAGGAACACCCCAATAGTTGTGCTTTCGAAGTACACAATGTGACATTCTCCTGTCAACAAAACAAAGTTAGTCAGACAATTTGGTATAAACATGCAGACTGATGAACACAAATGAAAGCAAAAGAAAAGGTGAAAACCACAGGAAGAGGCCAGGAGAATGTGGAATTGAAAGTTTCCTTGAAGAAGAGAATTGTTGGGTAAGTTTCTCTTTCTCACTGCTTTTTTATTTTTTTCGGTCTTTCTGAAATTCCAGAACGTTGGAATTTTCTGTACAAAGTCTCCTTTGATAAATGGCTCTCCAAAATAGTCAGATTCTTGAAATGGCTAGTAAATATCCACCCAAATGGCATATAGTTTCCTGTAATATTTTAATTTTCGTTATGTGGGTCTTTCTTTAAAATTTGTTTTGGGTTATTTTTTCTACTTGTTTGTTGCTTCTCAATCTACCTAACCTCACAACAATCTAATAAAATTATTTAAATAAATATAAGCAGGTATTTTGGCCCTTTTCCTCTGTCTTAATCCCAAGGTCAAATCCTCCATCTTTCCCCTTCCTACAAAGCAAATTTTGAGGTTCATCTTCATTTGGGCTGTCTACTTAATTATACAGGACTTGATTGCTCATATCATCTCATCACCTTCTTCATAGAGGTCTTCATCTTGCAGCATCAGGTATATCTCTTTTTCCTTCTCCTTCTATTTTAGATTTCTTAAATTTCTCCTCTGATGAATTGAACTGTCATGAGCTATGTTTGCATATTATATTTACAGAAAGTCAATGAAATCATTGGCTTAGGCATGGATCTCTCTCTTCCTGTGATGATGTTTATGCATGTTGTAATCTCAGAAAGTTTTTTTTGACTTAGTCCTTTCCAGTTTGGCAACTTGTTCCTCTGTAATTGCCAGCTGCCACGAAACAACAATTTTGTTTTTTTGTTTTTGGGTTTCTTTGGAGTTGCCATGTCGTTCAAGGCTTTCATAATTCAGATACATGATTTTAAAGAAAACTAAACAA
The DNA here is from genome assembly GCF_002207925.1 of Prunus avium. The sequence continues at coordinate 56,053 of NW_018924725.1, read as the reverse complement.
CTGGTGCTGGTGTTCCATCCCAGGGCCTTTCTGTAAGCTATATCTTCTCCATCCCGGCAAACAGAACTTAATTGTCGCTTATACTTTTTGTGAGTTTCATGCAATTTCATTCATTTTGCTTCCTTGCACAAGTTTTTACCTGAAAGTGCAAAAGAACATACGGAATACAATTTTTTGAAAAAAGTTTAGAATACATTGTTAATTTCAATGGATTATTATTTCTATCTGTGTCTCCGCAGAATTTCTGCTTATTGCATCGTAGAAACTAACACCAGATTGATTTGATCTGTTTTGCTAATTTCCAGTCTTACTGAGAGTTTGACAGTAATTTACCGTCTAATGTGTGACAATTTGTGATACAGAACTCAACTGTGTGACAGAACTAGTCTTATTCAACAACTGAAGAGGTAAAACAAGACCATGTCTTTAGTTAGGCCAGCGGAGCTCTCCACCACATCTTACAGAAACTTCAAACTCTACTCTCTAAAGGGCAGCAATGACAGTTCCACCTTGTCCACTCAAACATTTATCTCCGATAAGCATAAGACTCTGTATGCGGCTGATCCTGACTCCGCTGAGAGCTATGAGAACTTGCTTGACTCCCCAATGGAAGAAATTGCAAAACCATCTAGCTCTGGCATTTCTGGAAATTCAACTAATCCACAAGGTGACTCATCTTACCAGCTCAGAGCTGGATCAGTTTCCTCCTTGAACACTCAAAATCCATTTAACACTTCTTTAATGTCCATGAGGCAACATGATGCTTATCAATCCAATTTTGAATCAGATTACTTTGAGAGTCAAAGCCCCGATGCAGATAGCTTTGATGAAGATAAGATGAGACTGAAGCTTCAAGAATTGGAGCGAGCACTTCTTGAGGACAATGATGATGAAAATGATGAGGAAATAAACTGCAGTAGTCAAAGCATGGAAGTGGATGGTGAATGGACCGATCCAATCCAGAATGAATTGCTCCATGACTCACCCAAGGAGTCTTCATCATCTGAGTCTAATGTGAGCAGCATCAGCAGCAACAAAGAAATAACACAAGCTTCTCCTCAGACACCCAAGCAGCTGCTTTACAACTGTGCTGGTGCACTTTCAGAGGGCAACATCAAAGGAGCATCAACAATGATAAGTGAGCTCCGGCAGATGGTCTCGATTCAAGGAGATCCTGCTCAGAGGATTGCAGCTTACATGGTAGAAGGCCTCGCAGCTCGCGTGGCTTCGTCAGGAAAAATTATTTACAGATCTTTGAAATGCAAGGAACCCCCATCCTCTTATCGCCTTGCAGCCATGCAAGTCCTTTTTGAGGTGTGCCCTTGCTTCAAATTTGGCTTTATGGCTGCAAATGGAGCCATTATAGAAGCATGTAAAGATGAAAAAAAAGTTCACATAATAGATTTCGACATAAGCCAGGGGAATCAATACATAACACTCATACAAACACTTGCTAATCGGCTAGGTAAGCCACCACACTTGAGGTTAACAGGGGTTGATGATCCTGAGTCTGTTCAACGTCCTGTTGGGGGCCTTAACATCATTGGACAAAGGCTCGAGAAGCTTGCCGAAGCACTTAAAGTTCCATTTGAGTTTCAAGCAGTGGCCTCGAGGACTTCAATCGTCAATACCTCAATGCTGGACTGCAGGCCCGGGGAAGCACTTTTGGTAAACTTTGCTTTTCAGCTTCACCACATGCCTGATGAAAGTGTTTCAACAGTAAACCAGAGGGACCAGCTTCTTCGGATGGTCAAGAGCTTGAGGCCAAAACTCGTTACAGTTGTAGAACAAGATGTGAACACCAATACTACCCCCTTTTTCCCAAGATTTATTGAAGCCTACAATTACTACTCTGCTGTTTTTGATTCCCTTGATGCAGCTCTCCCAAGAGAGAGTCAGGATAGGATGAATGTTGAAAGGCAGTGCCTGGCACGGGACATAGTGAACATTGTTGCATGCGAAGGAGAGGAAAGAATAGAGCGTTATGAGGTAGCTGGAAAGTGGAGGGCTAGGATGACCATGGCAGGATTTACTTCATGTCCTATGAGCACAAGTATAACTGATTCAATTCGGGAACTTATCAGACAGTACTGTGACAGGTACAAGGTGAAGGAGGAGGCCGGTGCACTTCATTTTGGATGGGAAAACAAAAGTTTGATTGTTGCTTCAGCATGGAGGTGATGATGTTGATGGATATGTATCATTTAGTTCCAAACTACTGTTATGCTTTCATTCAGTCTTGTACTTATAGTTTTGTGTGAGATCAAGACGTACACTGATACAGGTAATCGTATTCGGAGTTAATAAATAAGGACCTAGGGAGCTGCTACGTATCTAACATGAGCCTTTTCCTCCTTCATCCACCAACCTAACTCACCCCGAAGCCACATCTCATACCTCATCACTTGCCCTCTCTCCGTCCTCAGCCATCACGCCTCCATCCCCTGATCCCGTGCCTCTAATCCCATCCTCCAACCCTGCCCCCGACTTCCCCAGATCGCACGCCATGCTGCTCCCAGCATCCGGCAGTGCCAGTCACAACGTCCCTTCTTGCCTGACTGCTCCAGACGTTGGACCAGCTCTCGAGCCTCTGTCCTCCTCCTTATCCTCAACGGCAGCGCTGGACACAGCCCCTGCCTCTGCACCTTCTACTGCTTCTACTCAACCACCACCCTCACGCTCCAGCCCGATCCACACTCGCTCGAAATCTGGGATACATAAACCCAATCCCAAATATCATGCCAATTTCTCCACCCGTTATCCCCTGCCTCAAGCTTTTGCTGCTTTTTTAACTACTGATGATGAACCTACTTCTTACACACAGGCCTCTCGCTTTCCTGAATGGAAAAATGCTATGGTTGAAGAGTTCAATGCTCTTCTTAAACAAGGGACTTGGTCTTTAGTTCCCTCATCCCCTCATTTCAATACAGTTGGTTGTAAATGGGTCTTCCGAGTAAAACGCCATTCTGATGGGACTATTGAACGTCACAAAGCTAGGCTTGTTGCCAAGGGTTACCATCAACAACCCGGTGTGGACTACTTTGATACTTTCAGTCCCGTTGTGAAACCTACCACTGTTCGCACTGTGCTCAGTTTAGCTATCTCTTCTGGTTGGTCTCTCCGACAGTTGGATGTCAAAAACGCTTTTCTCCATGGCCTTCTTACTGAAGAAGTCTACATGCAACAACCTCCTGGTTTTGTTGATCCTAGTCGCCCTCACCATGTGTGCAAGCTTCATAAGGCTCTCTATGGTCTCAAACAGGCCCCTCGTGCTTGGTTTCATCGCTTTAGCTCATTCCTACTTCGTGTTGGTTTTGTTAATAGCAAAGCTGACTCTTCCATGTTTGTTTACAAAGATGCACATTCTATGATGATTCTGTTACTTTATGTGGATGATATTGTTCTTACAGGTAGCGACTCCAATCAACTCCGTACATTCATTCACAGATTGGGCATTGAGTTTGAAATCAAGGATCTTGGTAGATTGCATTACTTTCTGGGTGTTGAAGTTTCTTATTTGCCGGATTCAGTTCATCTTACTCAAAACAAGTACACTCTTGATCTTCTCAAACGCAGCAACCTTCTTGAGTGCAAACCTGCGACTACTCCTACAGCTTCCAAGACCTCTCTATCACGCTCTCATGGTTCACCACTTTCAGATCCCACTCCTTATCGGCAACTTGTGGGTGCCTTGCAATACTTAACCTTCACACGACCCGACATTTCCTATGCCGTTCAACATGTCTCTCAATTTATGGGCTCCCCTACTGATGTTCATTTTGAGGCTGTCAAACGCATTCTCCGTTACCTGAAAGGCACGCTCGGATATGGTCTACCCATTCACCTTTCTCCTGCCCCCTCTCTTCTTGTCGCATACTCTGATGCTGATTGGGCTGGATGTCCCGATACTCGACGCTCCACCACTGGGTATTGTGTTTTCTTAGGCAAGACTCTTATATCTTGGAGTGCTAAAAAGCAACGCACTGTATCTCGTTCCAGTGCGGAGGCCGAATATCGTGCACTTGCCCATGCTTGTGCTGATACAATTTGGATTCAGAGTCTTCTTCATGAACTTCACTTCTCTCTTTCTAAACCAGTTCTTCTTCATTGTGACAATTTATCTGCAACCTACATGGCTGCCAATCCTGTCTTTCATTCCCGCACTAAACATGTTGCTATTGATTATCATTTTATCCGTGAACGTCTTACTGCTGGAAGTCATCAAGTGCGGTTCATTTCATCTCAAGATCAGCTTGCTGATGTATTCACAAAAGGCCTACCTGCAGCCCGTTTTGCGCATCTTGTGTCCAACCTTGTCACCTATCCGGCGTCAAGTTTGCGGGGGAGTGTTAGGGAGTTACCACCACAATCATGACATTCAATCATAGTTATGCCCATTCAAGGAGTATTTCCGTTACATTGTTATTGTATCTTAATTATAGCTTTATTGTATTGTAATTACAGCATTTAGGTTTGATATAATTACTGCACTACCGTTGTAAAACCATTTACCTACCTCCTATGCCTGTATATAAGGCCTGTACCCGTGAATTGCATATATGAAAAAGTATCTTTTCTACAGGTGGATTAGACCAGTTAACCAGAGCAGTAAGCCCAAGTTCAAATCCCTTAGATTAGATTAATTTGGAATAGTTTAGACTATTGCTTGTATAAAAAAAGAAAAAAAATATCTTTACACAATACAAATGCTACCTAAGTAGAGAAAAATATCAATTTTTACTTTTATATTTTATCCGAAATACCAGCCGCTACAATGATAATTTCTAACACATTCCTCCCAGCCACCGAGAAAAAGGTGACGATTAATTTTGAATATGATTGAAAATCATCAAAATTGTGAAAAATAATATTATGCATAAATTACAAGATCAGAAAATACAATTAGGACTTCCCTCTGGTAAGCATGGGAATAAACTACCTCTTCAACTTTTCCAGCACTTTCTCGTCCCCTCTTGTAAGAGACCCTGTTTTCATTCCAGATTTTCCTTCATACCTTTGCTGACTTCTGATATTCCATAGGGAATTTAGTAGTTATCCAAGCCTCCTAAAAAAATCATTCGGACAAGAAGCTGCTTGAACCTTGTAAGATATGTAACCGTCGCGCTCTTGTGAACACTGATCATAAGTAGAAAGTAGAAAAAGCTGCCGGAGTGCTCATTTTTGTCCATAAGATCTCCTCACCTAATTCTCTCTGGAAGTCACTCCTACAACCCTTTGATATCTCTACTCAATTCTTCACACCAACAAAACACAATGCTACCTCAGCTTGGGCTTGGAGCTCTTCCAATACCTTTACAATGCTCTCGCGGCACATTGTGGTTTCACTACGATCCAAAAGCAATTTCCTTAATCTTCACCCATGCACAAGAGTTAACAGGGTCAGACACGAATCAACTTCCATTAAGCAACTTGACATGCAACAATCCAAATAAATTTGTATTATTTTATAAGATGTCAACCAAATAGTTGATATTAAAGCCTTAGATTTCAATGAAACAAGATTCACCAGTCGAAGAAAATTCTATCCTTGAGCTGCATCTCTTTTGGGACATACACTAGAAGTAAGGATTGAACTCATCAAGCTACACTTTTGAATGCTACCAGTACTTGCAAGAAATAATATTGTGCACAATGTTCACAAAAATCTATCACCAGAGGTGACTACACTATTCCAAGAGTTTGCTCTGTTCTAGAAGACCAAGGCAGTCTTGATCTTGACACTAAGAGCTTGTGTATTGTGCAGCAAAAAGTCACGCATCACAATCAAACTCAACCTCATGTCCAATTAAGTATTCCTCCCTTGAGGTTTAAGGGTATTCGAGTTTCAGAAATTTAAACACTTAACCTTCTTTCCCATGATAAACTTCAAGGGCAGACTATCATGCACACTAAAAGTTACTGAGCTTGCACATCAGTTTCACATTCTTTTGTCTTCTCATACTTTGTTAAAAACTTTATTGTTGGTTGACATAACATTTTTTGCTTATAAAAATAACCTGTTTGATCACCATGAAACTTTGGAATATTCTAACCATCACATATCTTAATTTCTTCTTCTTAAACAATATTTCTGAAATTGACGATTTTAGAAAAGCTATTATTTAAAAAGCATGCATCTGGTTTATGGTCTTAATGTATTTTATGGGTCACATGGTGGTACTAAGAAATGCATGCTAAGGAAAAGGGTATCTTCACTAATGGAATCAACTTCAGTAACAATGGACCAGTATTTCACAGCCCCCATGCCATCTCCAATGTTAAGTCAATAATTGCCCTTCTAGCCTACTAGTAGTTGAATCAACATTCAAAATTACTGCTTATATCAATGTTTCATATAACAAATCTGTTAAGCTGAGGCGTCAACAGAATACTACGCTGATTGCCATTTAAACAACACCAAATGTATTTCCACTAAGGGATCACCAACAATCTGACTGTCGCGATAGGCAAATTTCCTCAACATGCAGAATCAATAACTCATATATTGCTCTTTAAAAATATTTTCAAGGGACAAACAAAAGACAACATCGTAATGATCAAGGTGCAATGCAGTACATACCTATAGACAGTTGCTATATCTCCATGACCGGTGCAGACAATAATCATGGCATTAGTGGGTAATGCAGCATAGAGGGTACGTATTCTAGTATCCACTCGCTTTAGAATTTCCTTGAGTTCAGATGCCAAGTTGCATTTAATACCTTTTTTATTGCCTGAATTCTTATCACATGTAAGCAAGGATATCATCTCTGCAAGTTTTCCATTTAACTTCTCCGGATCCTCTGCTTGTTTCTTGAAATAACAATTCAATTCAGAAAACTGAGTCCAGACAAAATGCACTCTATCATTCCTTGCCTACAATCAACAGTAGATGAAGACAAGCATGTAAAAAGATGTAGCCAAGACAAATAATAAATACAAGAAAAGTACGGGGGGCACAGCCATTACAATTTACCTCCTTTTGAGCTTTGGAAGAAGCTTCATCATCAGAGGACACAGGAACTGCATGGGATAATTCAGAAGCATATCGCTTCACAATAGAAACATCATCAATGATAGAGGAGGTCTTTCCACTCTCACTCAAAACAGTTAGGAGTCTTTTCCGTATCAGTGATGGTCTTGTGCCAAAGTCAGGTCCTAATCCAAGAAAGAGGGCATGCATATAAGATCAAAACTAAATTCAACATTAACAGACATTGACGGATTCAAAGGCACATGATAATTATCTCAGCTACATAAATGTATGTGCTGACCATAGGGAGGTTCAATCTAAGTCAAAACAAAATTCATATAAATTAAGAAAAGTAGTGCTGTTGATATGTACACACTGCATTGTGATACAGAAAAAAGGGTGTAAGAGAAATCTGTTTTGCAAGATTTAAACTCTTTGGCAGGCTACATATCTTCCTGTTCGTGAATTTACAAACTACACACACTTTTTGATTTCCACCAATGTCCTTAAATTCCACTAATGGTACGATTTAAATGCAAAAGATAGCCACTTACCATGTCTAATCTTTAGAAGTGCCAATTCCATAGCAGCTCTTGCATCTTCAATACTGTCATGGCCATCCCCTGACTGCTGTATCTCTTTAGAAAGAAATTTCCGGGCAAGATCCCGAAGTTTAGATTTGTAAGATCCACCACGGGAGTACCTGTACAACACTGCTGTATCAATCACTAGATTGTGAGAGATTTTTAATGCTAACAAGTCATTCTCCAAGGAATGCCCCACTAGGATGGTCTCTTTGTAAACCAGCTTTAGAAATTCGTCCTGAGCATACAAAAGGAATGTTATAAATCAGAATGAAATGGTGTCTTAACATGATATGATAAAATTAATGAGTGAAGTAACATCTCACAAGTCATTACCATGGAAAACCAGTAAGCACCAATACAATATACATATGTACAAAATGGAGAGCAAGACCCAAGAATGAACCTGAATATCTTTAAGACTTGTAGTCACGCCATCTAACATCTCACTTGTGATTCCACTGAACCTGCATAGAAAGTCACTTGTCATTCACTAAGCAGTAAATCAAATATTAGACCTGCAATCAAATTATAGGGCTCATGTTTATCCAAAAGTGCATCAACATTAAGAATCACCTATACCAAGAAATAAAATAATAAAAAATGAAAAACTGATGGTTTGATTAAAGCTGTACACGTTTCCTATGGTATTTTTATTTTTCATATTGAATAGAAAACTATCAATGCCCAAGTTTGGTTGAGTCATACATAAAGATTATAAACGTTTAGCTCATTCTGTCTAATTGTTTTTTTTTTTCCAGAGAAGTTACTTCCTCTTCTTTTATCTACTCATTACTCCAGCACTGTGAGACAACAAAATGTCTGGATTCCTTGCCTTTCTCAATTCCTATCGAGTTTAATTATTTCCAAGCAATATCAGCAGCCATAACTGTTTAAAGACTAGAGCAAATACATTAAAGGAATAACAAAAGCAATAAAAACATACCTGGTGTTATAATCTACGATAGTATTTGTTGGTTTAACCAATTTATCTAGCACAACCTGAGATTCATCAAAGGGAAAGTTCAAACATTGAGAAAACAAGTTATTAGCTGTGGTAACAAAGCCATAAGAACAAAACTACATAGAAGAAATTTTAACACTCTAGAGTACATTAAGAGTTTCAAAGCATTCAGAATCATATATACTAGTCAAAATTTCAAAAAATCTTGGCAAGAACTTGAAATAATTTTATATGAGGAATTCCAAAAAGCCTAAACAGGACTTTGGCAATACTATTAAGAGGGCTTATATCATAAATGGCCCCTGACGTCTTCGTGTTTAAAATTGATCAATGACGTCTTCATGTTTTCCACAGGTCCTTTCCGTTCATTTCCGTTAAAATTCTGTTAATGCGCTGGCATGGCACACATAGGGAAGGAAAGGAAATGACTAATTTGCCTTAACTAAGTGACCACGTGCTACTCACACAATCACTTATTGAAAAACTAACAAAAGTTGAGATTTGGACCAACTCCATGAAGGATTATTGATTTACGGGTGTAAGCAGTGACATTCAGATTTTAGGGACTAAAATGACACACAGGCCAAAGTTGAAGAGACATGAGCAAGATTTCAACTGAATTTACAAGTATTGAAACATTCCAATTTAAATGAGACCACTCAACAATTGCATAGTCACATTAAAATCTAACTTCTAGATTAAATAAATTTATAAAAAAATGTATGAAATTCTTGCATCCAACCCACATTTAAAACCCAGATACTTTTGCAGAATTAGGAAACAAAATATTCAGAACTTGCCTTTCCTTTGATAGTCACCAATGTTGCTCTTGTTAGCTCCAAACCCTCACTTGTGACACACTAACAAAACAAAATGGATCAACCAGGATGACATGAGTACACCAATACTTTATGAGAAAATAATAAATACTAAATTTCCACAATCTGAACACGTCATATACAGGGTGACAAGATTAACAGCTAAAAACAAAAAAATTAGCATGTATGATTTTAAGAAAAGTAGAAGCATGTGCATTCAATAAGCAACTTTCAGAAGGTAGTGATCTAGTTTTAGAACTTCAAGCTCAAATGTCAGTACGTGACCTCTTATCGATAACCAAGTCTTATACTTGTCATTCCTTTTCCCATGTTGTCCTTTCTCTTTTCTGAACAAGACACCAAGCCACCTTGTGTCCACCAAAACCAACATCATCCCTCCCACAATGAAACTGTCCCAAGGTGAAGGGAAAAGAAAAGCCTAGAAGCACCCTGCACTACCTCCAAAAAATATACCTATCAAACATAACCACCCCAACCCCAAAGTAGTTAAACTCAAGATCACCAACAAACAGCTCTTAAACATTTTAATCAGCAGCTACTGGCTCAGATACGAAGTCACTGGTGGATAAACCCCCCATTTAGGATTCAGCTAACAAGTACAAAATAAATTGAAAGGAAGAATGTGCCCTACAATGAACTTCCCACAGGCTAACAGTTATCTAGTACTTTATGGAAATAATTAAAATATATTCCTCTCTTCAAAAAATTGACATTCAAGGATTTACCATCTCGCAATCAAGTGCCAACATTTCATAATGAGATGATCCTGAAAGGGCTGGAAGAGTTGAAAGAAAACCTGTATTGAAACAATATAAGAGTTTAAGGAACTACCCACAAATTAACTCAGAGAAAAGTTTAAATAATAACTAAAACAGCACATGTCTTGTTACCTGGCTGATTGAAGCAATATCCATTGTCTGCAAGTTGTTTTGTTGTAAGAGTGTAAAATGTAATAGGGAAAGGTAGATCTTTCATAAGGTCCACAGAGGATGGATCATCTGTACCAGAATGACATGTATAGACAACCAAAAAAGAATGTTAAGATGATCCGCAAGGAGTGGCAACATAATTTTCAGAAGGGACATACTTGTTATAAAGGAACAAAACCTTCATTCATGTCCAGTCACAAACAGCTAATAGTAAAAGTTAATTTAAGGCGTGAAGGATGAAACCTCAAGCAAGGTTAAATATATCTTAGTAAAGTGCAAGAAAAATAAAAATGCATAGGTCAAAGGAATAAGACCAACAATGGTTCAAGTACAGGACCTTTTAAATTTCCTTGCATAACTTCAGTAAGGAAATTACTTATTTTAAGTAAAAAGATAAAAATATCATAACTTCCATTATGCAGCTTGCATCAAATGATAAAAACCTAAACCAACTTAAGAAATGCAAAAACTGTACGACTAAATAACCAATACAAAAGATATCTCAAAGATAAGAGAAAACTGACAAGATATTTGGATTCTATTCATACTAACATCAATGCATGAATTTCAAAAGCGAAAGCTTTTCTACACTTCCATATGCAAGGACTTTTACGGTGAAATCCAATATTTTATTGTAATATTTTTTATGAGACATTCCAATCTTAGGAATCATTAGCTGACCATATGAATCAGAAACTACTCTTTCTGGATGGCTAAGTAACACATACAAAAGAGATCTCCAAGATATCTGGACTCTATTCACATTGATGAAACAATGCATGAAGTTCAAAAGGGAAATCCAAGGATTTTTATGGTGCACTCCAATATTATAGTGTAATAATTTTGATGTTACACTTCAATGTTAGGAATCATTAGCAATCTATATGAAGCAGAAACTACTCTTTCCGGATGGCATTGTGTTTTTGTTCATGCTTTGTGCATGCAAATACTTGGGAATACTACAATGAGAGTAAATACTTGACAGCGTGAAGAAAACAACAAAAGCTTTTTTTTTCAACTTCTGGAAGCAAACAAAGTTGGCTATGCGAAATTAGCTTCATCCATATGACATGCTGCATTTGGTTTCTTATTTTTAATCACAACCCTGTAGGCTCTTTCCTAATAGTTCCAATCCAAGATTTCCTCCTCACATGAGAAATTTTTCTCCTCTTACATAACATTAATACACTCCCAACAAGGGACTCGTTAATTCAGAACAGTGTACATGAAACTATAATGAACAAAATTACCAAAGAGAGGACTTCTAGCCAAACTGGAATGGAGTAGTTTTAAAAAAGCAACTAGAGCGCTGCAATAAGTAGACAGCCACCTGAGCAGTGTTCTTTTCAGTGCATGCATATTACTGAAACACCAGAGACCTATATAAATACGCAGAGATTCAGGGTGCTTGTGGCTTGCTTTTCTACTCAGACAAGTTGGAATAGCATTCCCCCAATTAAATTATCCTTGAACCCCGTACAATTACCAATTTTTTCATGCAAATTAGCAAATTAAGATTAGAGCAAGAAGTTTGGTATGATCAATGTCACATACCTTGTTGAGATGCCAGGTTAGATTTCTCTGTAGCTGTACTATTTTCTTCCCTCTTTCTTTTCACTTTGCATGTTAGGAGGGCATCAATCGTCTGCATTCCATCTGACATACAGCTAACATAGGAAAAAAAAAAAAAAAAAAAAAAAAGAATAAAGCCATAAAAAGTGCAAGCACAGGAAAATACACAATAATAACCTCGTAAGGCGGAGGAAAAAAATCATATTCATCACCTACCTGAGAGCTAAAACTGGTCTTGGCTTGCCACAAAATTCTTTGAGACTCTTAAGTAGTCGGTGCTGTGATAAGTACAAAGCTGCATCCAGGCCTGGGACATAAAGCATAACCACTTTGGGAATGAGCGGTTTGTTCTGCAAAATGCAAGGTTACAGTATAAATAACTCTAAGGATTCATGTTTCTTTCCACTGCATGTCTGTAAATTATGCACCAAAGCCAAACAGATTGGGAAATATATAGAACAGGGTAACATTTCACAGTTTAATGAGTCTTTCACCTATTTGATGGGATGTGTTAACATTATCTATGGTCAAACTCTCTACAACTTATCAACGGATATAACCATGTTGGTAGGAATATTAACAACTCTTCCACCTATTTTTGGTAATATTGCTCATTATGGTTCATTGGTCTGTAACCATTCATACACTGGAATGATCAAAATAGACGATAAGGAATGAGAGCATCCTTTACCTTAATAAAAACCCATGACGGCATGAATCCTTCACCAAGCACCCATGTCACTAGTTCTTGAACCTCCTGCACCAAAACACAAACTGGGCTGACTCTTTTTTCTTAATTAATAAATGGCCAAACTCAAATCAAAACTTTTCCAACCAATTCACAGAAAATGAACAATATTTCAAAAAAATTGGGTGATTGAGAATACCCACTTGCAAGTTCAGAGTTGAGTTGGCTTCTGGCGTCTTAAAAACCACCTCTGCTTTACTCTGAAAAGGGGAAAAAAAATTATAAGTAATGCACTAGAGTTCATTCTTTATCAAAAGCCACCAGACAGAGCAACTATAAGGCAGGCACAAAAGTATTACTGGTATAAGCTAAAGTTTACTGCACTGCATACATGCATAACACTAACACCACAACAATCGAATGCATAGCTATAAACACACCTCTTTTAGATACAAGAATATATGCCACCTCTATATTTACTATTTTGTTTATATAAAAAATTTCAATATTCAAATGCAATATAACGATCAGCAATTATTATTAATCCCAAAACCAATTCATAGCCAAACAAAGAAGAAAAATAAAATAAAATTGAAGAGAGAGAGAGTACTTGAGGGCCATAAACATCGAAGAAAGTGGAGCGCTTGCTATCATTTTTGTTGCTGCTGGAGCTAACTTCTTCCTCAGAAACTAAAGCTTCGCATTTATTGAGGGAAGAAGGCATGGCTTCTGTGAAGCTTAACCAATCAACCCCGAGAACACAGAACAGAGAGCAGAGAGAGAGAGAGAGAGAGTATAAACCCTTGTATTTTTCTGGGTCAATCCGAAATTAGACCCGACAACCCAATTGTTGAGTTGGGCTGGGCTTGAAATTTGCGCGGGTTGTAGTCCTATCCAGGATAAGGATATCCTTATCCACTGTTAGTATAAAGGCCTATGACAAGTTAGTCGGTCAGCCAAACCGCCCTACACTTAAAGAAGGCTCTGGAATGTACAAGTAATCGATTTCACAATTCACACACAGCAGCACGACGAGCAAGAGAGAGAGAAATAGAGAGAGAGATGTCTAGATCACTGGTGCAGCCCGTAGGGCAGAAGAGGCTAACGAACGTGGCGGTGGTGCGTCTGAAAAAGCGCGGCACTCGCTTCGAAATCGCTTGTTACAAGAACAAGGTCCTCTCATGGCGTTCTGGCGTGTAAGCTCTCTTTCTCAACCTCTAAAATCTGTTTAAGTTAAATGCCAAATTATTGCTAAAGAAGGATTTGCAAGAAGTGCTTTGCTCCCTCAGCATATTTTCCTAGAAGAATTAGAATAATATGTATACACCATTTTTATTGAGAAATATTTAACAAGTGTCAAGTGTGTATCATACAGTCTGTAACATATTCTATACAAGTAAATGTATTCATGTGTGTTGATTTATATATACAAGTCTAACTGCAGAAGCAAAATGTTGGGCAGACTTCTGTTGTCAATTGATATTTGTGGATATAAAGGAAACTTGTGTAATGTGTTCTCGTTAGTTTTTTTTTTTTGTTTTTTTTTGTTTTTGTTTTTTTTTTGTTTTTTTTTTTTGTTTGGGTCTAGAACATTTTAAATTTAATTTAGTATCATTGGAGGCATTAATATGTTCTAATATAAATAATTTAAGAAAGTGGTTATGTTATATGTTTGGGACAGAGAGAAAGATTTGGATGAAGTGCTACAATCACATACCGTTTACACGAATGTCTCGAAAGGTATTCTTGCCAAGACAAAAGATTTGAACGCTGCATTTGATTCAGATGATCAGACCAAGATTTGTTTGGAGGTCAGTGAAATAAATTTGTTTGTGTTATTTATCTGGTCAATTAGCTTTGTAAATGTATGGCTGACCTGTAAGCTTTGTTGTTGTAGATTTTGGACAAAGGAGAGCTTCAAGTGGCTGGGAAGGAGAGGGAATCTCAGTTGTCCAGTCAGTTTCGAGACATTGCCACCATTGTTATGCAGAAAACCTATAATCCCGAAACTCGGCGCCCTTACACTATTAGCTTGATTGAGAGTCTAATGCATGAAATTCACTTTGCTGTAGATCCACATCGAGGTTCGAAGAAGCAGGTGTCTGAATTTTTCTTTCGTTGCATCTTACATAAGAATATATAGTTGTATGGAGTTTAATAAATGCCTGATAGATGTGAATTCAACCACTTTTATTGATAACTACTGTATTAACTTAAATACCACAAGTAAGTACCAGGGAAAAGAAAAAGATTGGTGCATTCTAAATGAGTCTGCCAGTATGCAAATTATGTTGCAGGGTATTATTGTCTGTGAAATATAAGCATTCATTTATTTTTATATGTATGTGTGTATGTGTGTATGTGTGCATGTGCATGGTGTTCCTCTTCTGTGAAATATGTGTATAATGTGTAGACTTGCGTATGTGTGCACATGCGTGCTTGCACATGGTGTTGCTGTCTGTGGAATATCTGTACAAATGTAGGACATATATCTCTCTAATTGTGTGAGGTGCAACGTTTCTGATTTAGGTAATATGGCACATGGTGTTACCGTCTGTTGAATATCTATTATACCATTTCTTATGCAGGCTCTGGAAGTTATTCATGAGCTTCAGAAGCACTTCCCGATAAAACGGTCTCCAATGAGATTGCGACTCATAGTACCTGAACAAGAATTTTCATCCCTTTCGGAGAAGCTGACTGCCTGGAATGCTACAATAGTTTCGAAAGATCAAACTGGAAGTCAGATATCTGTTGTAAGTCTTGATATTTTATTTGTCTTTTTCAAATTAATTTCTTAAAGTGCAATAGAGACTGATGTACTTTAAGCATGCTACTTACCAAGTCACGCATATACAATTGTTTATGCAATACTCTTCCATTGTGGGAGTAATCGAGAACTCTTATCGTCTGTTCATCTTGTATTTTATATTGTGCAGATTTGTGAATTGGATCCTGGTTTTTATCGTGAGTGCGAGGGATTGATGATGAAGTTGCATGGGAGATATGAAGTTCTTGCACTCTCTGTGCATGCTGAGGGTGACACTGTTATTGATCAATATGATGATCATGAGGATGAACCGTCACGCTCGCTCAATGAGTCCTCTGATTTTGACTTATCAAAGAAAAAAGAATCTACTGATTCTGACTTATTGAAAAAGGAGTTGGCTGATCCTGTACTAAAACTGAGCAATGAAATGCAAAAACAGAGCATCTCTACAGGGAATGGAACTGCTGCATCGGAGGGAAAGCAGAACAAATGCAACACATGCAATGCGTTTGTGGGTGATTCCAAGCAGTACAGGGATCATTTCAAGAGTGAGTGGCACAAGCATAACTTGAAGCGCAAAACCAGACAACTTGCTCCCCTTACTGAAGATGAGTGTGCGGCTGACATGGAAATGGATGACCATAAGGCGGATTTGAAGGATTATTCCTTTTAATGGACGTCGATGTTAAAATTTGAAAGCCTGAAATGGTTGGTCACTGATTTACAAAATCTGACATACACTTCTGTGTTAATTTTGATTAGAGATGATGAATGAATCTGTTTTTACAAGAGATTTATTTACGCCGAAACTTATAATAGAAATTCTTGGCCTATATCTCAAAGCCAATGTATGAGGCAGTGTTCCCTATGGACTGAAATTCCTATGCATCTTTGTATTACAAATTTTTCTCACGTATGTAAATTTCTGTAGCCCATGAACCCGTTTTAATATAAATCCGTACAAACCCGTTTCAGTTTTCTTTCAATTTCTTTACTGTTGTCAATCTGAGTGTGCAGTCGACTCTCACAACCAGAAAGATAGCAAGGAATGGAATGTGGAAGTCGAGAAATTGGCTAAGACAAGCAATGGGTTCTAAGCCATTTCTTTGTTGTAGAAAGCACGGATTAGTGAGTGGGAAGTGAAAGTATGGTTTTATTTGGTTTGGGTAATATTTATTGCACATCAGATTGGTTCGTTGGTTGGACGACCCAGCTTTGGTTGAATCCTCAACTCTTGGTCAATTTTCCTTGCCTGAGACACTTGCGTTTTTTGGTCTTCTACCAAAGAAAATTAATCAAAATATCAGTTCTTCATCTGAGCTTTATGCTTTACCCTTTAATCTTTTTTATGTAGAAAATAGTGTGTTATCTCTTTTATCGTGTGTCAAAGATGAATTGGCTCGTCTGTAGTCTGTAGCCTGTAGGTGGGATGGGTAAAGAGGTGGGGAAGGAGAAAGGAGAGAGCTTTGCCGTGAAATGGAACTCAAATGGGTTTCTCGGGTAGTTTTTTTCCCCACTATACGGGCATGAGTATAATAAGTTATACATTATTAACCGTAAGGGGCTTGTAACTCAAGTAGTGTATTTATCCATGCATTCTAGAAAAAAAAACGGTTTTTCATACGTTTGTCCCCAGAGTCTCTTATAGGCCGAGCAGTTATGTCCTCAGATTTTATGTAGTAAAAGGATTTTCTAGCAAACAGATCTGAGATAGTTGCGATGAAAAGGCTTGAATGGGAAGAAACATTTACGCCTTGACATGGGGGAATAGTTTAGATTAATCCAAAAGATTGAGGTGCAATTTTGGCCCAAGCGGAGTTTACGAGTTTGGGTGGCAACGGGTGTCCATATGTGACAAATTTTGGAAAATGACACCATCCCTATATATCATCGCATATGTGATAAAATTTGGGAAATCCCTCGACTATCCCTTTATATCATCGCATATGTGGTAAAATTTGAGAAATCCCTCGACTGAAGCTTTGTGCAAGTAGTATATATATGATATTTCCTTGCCAAACACAGATATATTTGATTATTCAATCTAATATAATGTACAAGAACATTCCATTTTAGTAACAAGCGTTCTCCTTCAACCCTCAACTCATAATTTAGATGCAAGTAACTCAATACATATTATGACAGAAGCTTTTTTGTAGTGCGAGCACAAACACATATAGCTTGGTTAAACTCCTCATCTTATGGAATGTCCACATTTAAAAATAAATCTGCAATTTATAGCCATTTTTCATCATCACTCCACAGATGCAAAACAATAAATGCTAACATGTCAAACAAATGCAGTGCAGTCATCCGAACATGAATTATACGAATTAACACCAACAGCAAAACAAATACATATGGTATCAAAACAACAGTCACTAGTTTAAACCATAATATCAACAACATAATACAACAATGTTCATAATATAAGTGCATCCCAGTTATTTTTCAGCGAATTCATAATTAAGCCATTGAAGCTTGATGTCAGGATCTTTCATGTAAGTGAACATCTCTCTCTTGTCTTCAGATAAAAATAACCGAGTTGCAAAGAACCACAATTTGCTCCCTGGCTCTGCTCCAGGTAAAGATTGAACTGCTTGCATCACTTCAGGAATGCTACTGCCATGTACACCTTCCTCCAATTTAAAAGTTACAGAACTACTACTGTCAACTGACTCAAGAAGGTGATCAATCTTTTCTGACAATTTCACAGTGCCTCCAGCCTTCTGCCCACCTATAGCAACTCTTTTGCCTTTCTTTTCTTTCCTAACTTGAGTATCAGGTTCTTGAACTGTTCTCCTTTTCCCCCTCCCTGATGACCTCTTTGTAGCTTGAGTGGTCAGAATTGGGATGAACTGTTCAGAATCACCACTACCTTTGAGTTTAATGGCATCATCTTTGGATGCTTCCTCACTTTCAGATGGAACACCAAACGAGGATGCCTTAGCATGTTCCCTGGTGGTTCTGGTCTTCAGGAACATCCTATCTAGCTTCTCCTCCATCTCAGGTTTAATGCCTTTGTTTCGAAATTTTGCAAAATTAGAATCTACCTACATTTTAGAGAGAGATGCGACTATTAGAAAAGATTCATGATGATATAATTAAAGACAACTTTAAAAACTAAAAAGAAGTTTACACACCTGAACTCTACTATGCCACCATTCATCAGATGCATCAATGGTATTCTTCGTGGGGTTCCATCCTAAACCAGTTTCCTTTCCAATTAGTTCTGTCCACATTTTCCATTCAGCTTTAAGTGAATCCCACTTATTTTTCAGTTGTGGTTTATCATAGTTGTTTCCTGTCTCTTTACTTAAGTGTGCAACCAAATTTTTCCATCCAACTTTGCTAAAGTGAGTGTCAGGAGGATGTCCTGCCTCCACCTCCTTAATACACAGGTCACAGAATATAGCTACACTTAGATCATTCCATATGGTTGCAGCTTGTGATCCACTTCCAACCTTTTCAGCACAATTCATCTTATTGTTCTTCCTTCCCATCTGTGTGTATATGCATATACATGTATATAACTGTAAGTCAAATGTATTGATTAAAGAAAATATCATATGTATACAATTATATATATATAGTCAAACCGAGATATGAGACAAACGGCCACCATTTTTGTTTTTCTTCACATTACAACTGTAAAGCTCCTTTTCACGTTTGATGGCCTCTGGTTTGTTTCTTTCAAGTACATTAATGATGTCAACTGGACAAGCCTACAAAAAGTGTCTTTCATCCAATAAGAATTATATGCAGTATAATACCACCAGCTTTGGTGTGCTGTCAAACCAGGACTCAGGAACATGCTTCCTAATATTTGTTTTGCTCTTGAAATTTTGATCATTAGTCTAGTTAGTTGATATCTGATGCATGAGATGGGTGATGAAAAAGTACTTCTTCATGCTTGTTTCCAGAGTTCCAATGGAGTTGAATTCAATAATATAGCAAAAACATGGTTGATATGTCATCCATGCAGATAAAATATGGTGAGGTTACATCACAGTTTTAGCACACGATCACTAGGTGGAGAATATTACCGTGAGGCCTTCAAAGCTCTTGAAGATGTCACCTTCAGTCTCATCAGCCGGTCTTTAGCAATCTGGCAAGAACTATTTCTATACTAATGAACTTTTGAGGTTGCCTGCTGTGGAAAAAAAAAGCACTAATTTGTAACAAAAACTGCTTAACCAAACTATTAATAAAACTTTATGTTAAGATGAGAAGAAAAGTGTTACAACCTCTAAACTTTAAAATGTTTGGGGAAGGTGATGAAGGTGTCAAAAGGACAAGTTAGATTTTGAGTTCACGGAAACAGATCTGTAGAGAAAAAGAAAAGTAAATGTATAGAAGTTGGCAAATTTTTTAAGTCACTGATAAAACATACAAAGTAGTTTATCCATCACATATATCTTCATCACTCAGATAAATGCAGAGGGAAAAAAAATTAACCGTCAAAACTGACATCCATTTCAATTTGTTTGTCTGCTTTTCAAATATGAAAATCAACAAGTTATGGTCAAAACTCATATCAACGTAATTAAGTGTGTGCACAATGAGTAGCACACAGATTGTATTTTTTATTTTTTTTAATGAGAAACAAGAACAATTTTATTAAACAATAAGGATAGTGTACAATCGCAGTGGGCAAGTGGTCCATCAAAGATACACATCCAAAACAACAAAAACCATCAGACTTCCCACAAAAAAAACCCTATCTGATAATGGACTATTACATAACTGCTGCTTTCCAATCTACAATAGTAAAAGAAAGTAAAACCCAAAATTTAGATGAAACTGAAGCCCAAAGTGAAGATCAAAATCTAACTCTATCCCATAGCAGCTCCACCTCCACCCTAATATAATTGTCAAAATCCTCTTCTGCTACTCCACCCAAATTATCCACCTTAAGCCTTTCACACAGGTGAGAATAGCATCTGGCTGGAATTAGCCAACTCAAATTCAATTCTCTGAATCACACAGCTTGCATCTTCACATAGATTAGTTGACAGATGGTCCAAAGTTGCTGAATACCACATGAACTATGAACACAAGGGGTTATATCAAATTACCCTTGGAACTTTCGCGCCATTGTAATGTCCCTCCAGAACTTGTAGATAATGTTGAATAGCCACCTCTGTTATCCCATACCGCCAACAACAGACGAGGCGTGCTTATGATTATCACATGAGGGTAATGGCTTGTGTTTCACTAATAACATCAACCTAACATATCCCAACTGTAATCTCCTTGAAAGCAAAGACAATGGAATACTAAGAAATCCATCCACGAAGAAATGGCAGAGAGCAAATTGCTATGCAGATGAAACATACGACTAAATATGATGGATGACAAGAGAAGCGGGAGATAACCACAAATACTCAAAAGGGCATGAAAATCTCAATCAGTTATATCAAAACAAAGTTTAGCCTCATCCCAAGGACCATTGATTTCGAATTTGTATTCTTGCATCCTTATAAGCCAATATGGACAAACCACAGTTACAAAAATCAACAATCCTAACAACATCACAAAAAGTAACAAATGCAGGGTATAAACAAAAGCCAAGGTTGCGATCATGAGACCAAAAGAAAACCAAAGGTGCAAACGGAAGGAATACTTCTTAATACAGTAAGTAACCAATGGAGCGAAAAGGAAAACTTGCAAGGAGAAAAGCATGATAGCAAAAACAAGAAGCCTTGAACGAAGGCATGAAGCAATGAAAACTGAGGCCACCACAGAAGCATTTAAAGAGATGCAACTTGTCAAGGTCGGATTGTGTAGAGCCCCAGGAGCTCTTACGGTGGATCCATAATAGTCATGGAGGAAGAGATGGAGCACAAGGAGTGACACGGTTACTGCCCAAATGGAGTTCGAGCTAATGGATGTTGTAAGTGTTTGATAGATGGGAGCTAAAACATACAAGCCACTGATGAAAAAGGAAATATTGAGTAAGTAACGGAAGAAAAGATTGAAGGAAAGCATTTCTTTAGTTAAAAGGAGAACCAGAAAACCCAATCCAAGAAGAGTGACATCAAGAAGCAAGAGTGAATTTTCATTAAGAATTGATCTGAGGGTGTAGGTCCAAACCAAGCCAACAAGAGCTACAATACACAGATATTGGGAGATGGAAACAGAATCCAGCATCACTTTCAGAATGTCCCTTTTGACAACATTGGCATTCATAACCATATCTTCAAGAAAAGAGTCATCTGTATGGTTGTCATCAAACCCAGGTTGCATCCCTCCATATGCCACTTTTCTCCATCTGGGTCGAGTGGGAGATAGGATATCATTCAAGAATGTATCCATCAAAATCCTATTGTTGAGCAAAAATGAAATCTTTACTCAGTTATATAAATCCCACCCTCATGTGGGTCTTCCATGATACTGCTATTAATTATCACAAGTATGCGTAACAACGGCAAAGAAGAACAAAATATGACAAGCCAGACAACAAGAGAAGAATAAGAGAAGACAACACAATCTGCAGACTTAAATTTTATTGTGTGAAAAGAAGTAACACCAAGGATTTCCATATAAAAAAGAAAATGTGGGTGTGGGTGTGCGTGTGGGTGTGAATAAGGAAAGGAAATACCTCAAAGAGAAAAGGACGGTCTTTTCGTTAAGGATCCCATCTCCACCGGAAAAATCTGAGAACTCACTCTCTAGGTTACCGCTGAGTTGGGTGTTCTGAGTTACGGAACAGAAACTAATGCACTGTATATTTGGCCTCTTTTCTTTCCTTTATTATAGCACGTTAAACACACACAAATTTCGAATCTACTCTCAAATTTAGCATAAAAACTTGTATAAAACGGTAATAGCACTGTTTTCATATTCCCAATTAATCACAGACTAGCATGTGGAAAAATTATCACATGTGGCATAACATAATTAGTTGAGGATAGCAAAATAGTGTTATTCCCGTTTTATGTAAGTGTTTCTCCTAATTAGGGGCTATAAATACTATAATTATCAACATTAAATTTTAGAAAGCTATTAGAGCACCTCCACCCCAAAAGGCAAGGGCAAGGCAAAGGCAAAACAAGATTTGACACTATTCACATGAATAGTGGCAGCCTTGCCTTTTTTGGTTCCACCCCAAATGGCAAGGGCAAACACTATTTACTTTACATTATTTTCTTCTTTTTTTTTATACTTAAACCATTAATTTTGATAAGCTTTTCGGATAAGATTTACGATTGCCACACGTCAATATTTATTATAAAATACTTACCTAAAAATTTAGATAACATTTTCGGATAAAATTTTCAAATTAAATTTTCAGGTAAATGAATAATATTGGTAGGTATTTATAGAAAAAATTTCTAGAATTTTTTTCAATTTTGTTAGCTAAAAATTGGACAGCCGTTGGATTGGGCAAGATTTTTTGATCGGAGGCTCTAGGAGAAGCCACGTGGCACAACAGTAAAAAAATATTGAAAATCAGCCGCAAATGTCAACAGCCCAGTCCATTTTTGCCTGTGGGCTTGCCCGGGCTAGTGGGTCCCATGCCTTGCCTGGGCTGCCTTTTGCATGCTAGAGGTCCAAATCTCTCTGGGGGGGGGCCTGTTGCCAGGGCAGAATGGCTTGCGCTGCACTTGCTCTTAGGAGGCCTTTCTCTCTATTGATATTTTTTCCAATTCCTTCCTAAAATTTGTGTTAGAGAGCCCATTATGATGCTCTTGTTGTTATGGTATTTATAAATTCATTGGTTTACCATTAATATGAAAAGAAATACAAGACTTTTTTTTTTGGGACGAAAAAAGAAATACAAGACTTTATTTATCAAAAGAGGAAAAAGTACAAACAAATAAAAGAGATAGCTTTTTATCTTCGTAAAAAGAAAAAAAAAAGATCGTTTTTAGTACAATGCCTTTTACTAAGCATATTTAATTAAGAATTTGGGGAAGTCATGAATGATGGAATTTAAACTGGAGAAGCCATGAATGGTGGAACTTAAATACTACAATCAAGGAATTGGAATTGGATCAACTACTTCCTATAATTGATCGCATTCCTAGTTTTGAGTGTATTTGATTATGGATTTTAACGTTGAGCGTACATAATTTTTTATTATTCATTATATGTTAGTAAACAAATGGAGAGCCAGGAATTGGAATCATTCCGCTATCAATGTGTGGGTAAACACGAGAGAAGCACGAATAGAATGATTCCAATACACATTAGTGATAAGTGAACACAATCCGATGCATAATAATAAACTTGATCCTATATTATAAATAAAATACTGTAAAGCAAAAGAAAAAAAATTTAGATAGAGACAGAAACTTTGGAGAGAAAATTCCCAAAGAGATGGGCCCTGTCGCCTTTTTTTGGATGCAAACAAACATGTTACATAACAAAGGGTTGGTTTCAGGCCTAAATCTCTCCATCCCATAATTCTTCCAGGGATTTGTATGGTGATGATGATCCATCAGCCGAAACCAGTTCTTCTCTCATCATCATTTTGTGCTGTGGGATTTGATTGATCTTGTCAAGGTCATCTTCTGATAGCTCCCAGTCAAACACCTGCAGATTCTGCTTTAACCTCTCCTTGTTGTAGCTCTTAACAGCAAGAGTTTCCTCAAGAGTTTCCTCTCTCACGAGAGAATGATCAATTGAACTCACCTCCTACGAGGCTGCTAACGTTTATTCATTGATGCATTGATTCATGGTTTTGAAATACATCAACCTGATCATTGATTCATGGCCATTATCAATTGTGCAACTCCAAAAGTGTTTAAAATCGATGCTCAAAGAATAAACATTGTGAAAAGGTTCATTGATTCATGGCCATTATCAATTGTGCAACTCCAAAAGTGTTTAAAATCGATGCTCAAAGAATAAACATTGTGAAAAGGTTCATTGATTCATGGCCATTATCAATTGTGCAACTCCAAAAGTGTTTAAAATCGATGCTCAAAGAATAAACATTGTGAAAAGGTTCATTGATTCATGGCCATTATCAATTGTGCAACTCCAAAAGTGTTTAAAATCGATGCTCAAAGAATAAACATTGTGAAAAGGTTCATTGATTCATGGCCATTATCAATTGTGCAACTCCAAAAGTGTTTAAAATCGATGCTCAAAGAATAAACATTGTGAAAAGGTTCATTGATTCATGGCCATTATCAATTGTGCAACTCCAAAAGTGTTTAAAATCGATGCTCAAAGAATAAACATTGTGAAAAGGTTCATTGATTCATGGCCATTATCAATTGTGCAACTCAAAAGCTTCCTTCACCAATCTTCTTTTTCCTTCTTGCTTGTAGAATTCTTCAAAAAACTCTGCATACTTATAGCTCCGGTACAATGGAGGGTGTTCCTCGTCAATCAAATCCTCAATTGGACCAATGACTGTGTACTTGTTGGGTCCATTGCTAATGACAACCTTGGCTCAACTTTGTTGGTCACTGCCCTGTGGTGCACGCTCTTATACCTTCCATTACTCAAAACCTAAATATCAGATACACAAATTCAAATCAAATTTCAATGAAAGTCATTTTTGGTCCCTGTAGTTTACTCCTCTATGTGAGGTGCACGTGGTAGTGACGTCGTGAAAGAAATTGATGGAAATTATGACTTGTCTTGAATTGCTACAATTATAAAACAACAAGAGCACAAATGACCAAATTGAAACAACATGGACGAAAGTGGAAATGAGAGTCACCTAGGAGTAATGTCGATCCATTTCTTTCAGACCATACAAGTAGAAGATGATAGACAAATAGATTGATAGTTCGCGAGAGAGGCAGAAATACAAAGTGTTGGAGAAAGAGGAAACATATATGCAGAGAAAGGAGGAGAGAACTGGAAAGTACTAGAGAAACCTGTGGGCTCCAACCGAGCGGCTGCACAGCTGCTGGTTTTCTTTTGATACGACGAAGGAAGGGGTTTAACTGTTGGTAACCAACTAGAGACGACATGACTTGTTGGATCTCGAACAGCCCAGACTGTAGAACCTTCTAATTTAGAACTATGTTTTTTAAATTACATTTTGAAGGCAATGACAGGAGAAGTTGTAATTAACGTCACCCAAATGAAAAGAGAACAAGGATTCATAAACAGAAATAAAATCCAAAACAAAAGAAAATTTAATTATATAAGGAAAAAGCTAGGATCCTTCCAACAGCCTATTGTTTTTCTTTGTTCAAGAAGACGTTTACAATACAGAAAACCAAGGACTAACTAACAATGCCCCTTGGCCTACAATCAAGACACAGGCCAAAGCCCGCTCCAACTCAAAGCTAGCAATACAATGGCTTCCCAACACTAAAAACAACAAATTAACTTTCTACGGTTATTTAAAAAAATTGTTCAGCTATCAAAATCTTTCAAAATTTGGTCACCATCAGCAAGTTTCTTCCTTGCGCAGCAAGCTTTTAGAAAAATCGATGGCCAACCTCACAAGAAGAAGAGCGTTGCAACCATCTCTTTTCCAGATCAAATAATGAAATAAGTACTGCTCTACTAATCAATTACAACTAAAAGGGAGATAAGCGGCTTGGATTTAACATACAATATGGTCTAATAGCAACCCCTTAAGTCCTAAGGATAGGAAAGACAGTTTGTAGTTAAAGTGATACATCAATGCTTTTCAAGCAAGAAAAGCAAGAAAACTATGCTGAACCAACTAAAGATGTAACTAGCCATTACCTCAACAAGTACCCTCGGCTTCTTCTTCGATTTGGCAGCAGGTTCATCTTTCTCAAATCTTCTAGAAGCAAAGGCAGATTCCTTTCTCTCTCTCTTGCGAGTAACTGCTTCTGCCTCTTCATCACTTCCAACTGTATCATTAAGATCCTTCATTGAGTCCATTTGACACGCACAAGCACACAAACTCTTCCCCATAATTTTATACAACAGTAGGAACAAAGCATTATAAACCTTTTTCTTTAGTCACAGCAGACTAGAAAATTAGAGTATGTTATGCAAATTTTGTGTGGACTATGCATGCATTCATTTCATATTCTGTTAAGACTAGAATTTAGCTTTACCATTATCATCATCTGCATGAGAATTGTCCATTGAAAAACCAGCAAAATCTTCAATATCATCTTCCTCTTCAAGTTCATCATAACCTTCAACATATTCTATCTCAGGTTCCTGCTTATTCCAACCACAAAAGTATTTAGATTATGAAAGTATACAATTTGAAGTAAGCATACCATGAAATTCTTCACATTTCAAAATACTAATAATTGAGATATTAGATCATCCAAAAAGAAGGAAATGATAAACTTGCAAAAGAATACCTCCTCCTCTTCTTCTTCTATCTCAGTATCCAACTGCATTTCTTCCCCTTCAAGAACTTTTTGGTATTTATCAAAGGGGTAATTATATATATCTTTATACGCATCACCATAAACTCCTTTCTTGAGACGTTCTAATAGTTCTCTCTCAATGCTCTGCAGAAGGACAGTAAATCTTTATGAGAGCTAGCGACAATAACAGATCAAGTCCAGTACATTTATAGTGTATGGCAGTTAAGTTAAAACCTTATCCAACACTGCAGCTTTTTCAGCCTTTTCCTCTCTTCTAGCCTCTCTCTTTTTCTCTTTCCTTGGTGTCGTCATTATTTTCTCCCTGGTAAACACAATAAATTGCATCAATACAAATTCTCAATACAACTTCTTCAATATCAACATTAAAAAGGTAAAGAAGTCAGTTCTCTGAAGTCACTTTTCGGACAGATTTTTATTATTTTAAAATACATAATTATTTGATGAAGTGGACATTTATCACATGGACACGAAGCATTACACAATGAGATGATACAGACCTTGTTTTCAAAGCAAGCTTCCTCATGCGTATCCTCATCTGGGTCATTTTAGTCAGCCGTTGCTTTGTTTTGTGCACAAGAAACTTAGGCCAGTACATCTGCCAATTCAGGAAGGTCATGCTGATTAATAACTTCAAGAACCTCTAACTTTATGAAAACTAATATAAATTTAATCAGAAACAGTTAAAAAGAGGGTTCAGATTTTCAATACCAGATGTTTGTCAATAATTTCAAGTGCTTTCTCATAATTCCTGGGTAACTTAACTCTTTCCCACAATTTGTTTGGCATATGAGCTCTTTCTATAGTTTTCATATAAAGATAGAAGACTCCTGCAGGACACAAACATAACATAGGAAAACATTATATGCATTGCTGCTAGTATAGAAACAAATTCATTGGTATCAGCATAAGTAGAAATTTTAAGTAAACTTACACTCTTAGAAAATCAACAAGACTATATAAGCTTTTCAGATATAAGTTTGAAAACAAATAGGTTTCAAAGGAGATTGGAGATTGTTTGATCTCTTATATTGTAGTTATAAGATGTCGTACATCAAGTGCTCTTAGTTTTGAAGAGGGAAAGTTGCGCGCAGCATTTTCTAGATGCTTCTTTTTGACATACAGTATATCGTGTTCAAAGATGGCATCTCCATGGATGAAAGGCAGAAGGTTTATGTATGTGAACAGAAGCAGCTAAGAGGCTTTTGTGTTAATCAAGGAGAAAGTTATATGGGTGCCTATTCATAACAGATTAAAAAAACTGGCCCTGAGCTAAAAGAATTATGAAGAATCTGCTAACATAATTGACTTTGGTTTAAATGCAGGCCTCTATCCTCATTTCTACTAAAGAGTACCTAAATTCCCTCAACCTCTGATCAAGTGTCAACTACATATTTAGCAAACCACTTTGTTAAAGCAGGAAATGACCTTAAAATACAGTCATTCTTCGCCATCTTCATAGCAGAGTAAAGAGAACCATTCACGAAGCAAAATGAGAAACAAGTACCATCATGGTCGCGAATGGTGGCATAGCGACTATTAGCCAGAGGGCACGAGCTTCGGTTACAAATCCCAGTGACATTATATGGGTTTCTACAGAATATCCCAGTTTCAATTCTGACAAAAACAAGGAAAAAAAACCAATTAACACTCAAAAATAGTCCAAAAAATCTGGTAAATTATAAAAATTTACAGACAAAAAGAGCATTAGAGAAAGAAAATGTCATACTTGGACATGAAGCTGCAGTGTTTGTGCCTGATAACCTGCCATATGACCTCGTCGTTCTGCATATTTAATCAAACACTTTCGATTTCGATTTTTGCTGAGCAGATGACCGCAACGGACCCAGTATATTATAAATAAATAAATAAATTTGAAAACTCCATACAAGTTGCAGAGGCAAAGAGTGAGAGAAAGAGAATAGGGTT
The DNA here is from genome assembly GCF_002207925.1 of Prunus avium. Next base: position 27,511 of record NW_018924725.1, on the reverse strand, counting down.
CTGCTAAAAAATGACAGAGAAGAGGGAGAGAGAGAGAGGCCGAGACGGAGGAGGAGAGCGAGCGAGAGAGAGAGAGAGAGTACGCGAGAGAAAGAAGAAACGGCGCCTTTTTTTTTATGAAAAAAGAAGAGGCGCTTTGATGTGCTGGGGAAGAAGAAGAAGAAAATTAGGGATATGAAAAAACGCAGAACGCCTTAATAGTGAAACATTTGGAAACCCAAAAATACCCTTGCTTTATTAAAAACACCAAAACAAAAATATCAATATAAAAGGGGTAAAACTGTGAAAACATAATTAAAAGATTTTATGTTTGGATTGATTTGTTGCAGGAAAGTAATTGGATTTCACCGTTCTGGAAAAACATTGGTATTTTTCGTTTTGTTTTCTTCTTCCCATGTTTCTTTGTGTGCTTGATGATGTACGCTGAATATAATATGATGTATGAAATCCCAGTGAAAATGTTATCATTATTCTGGGTTGATCCTTCAAATGAGTCTATTTTTATTACATTTATTGGTCTGTATTCTGGGTTGATCCTTCTTTTTTTTGGATACCAACTTTTCATGTTGGTTATGAAGAAAATTTGTATACCAACTTATTTGCCAATTCATAATTTTTCACAGCTCAAGTGCAACTAGATCTATCTTTCGCGCTTTATATGCAATGAGATGCTAGAGGTGAAATGATATTAGCCACAGTTGGTAAGGACGAGAATGTAGGCTTCAAAATTTTGAGCATGAACAAAAACAGAGAAAGATAAGAGACTTAGAAGGATTAATAATTTTGAGAAAAATATTTCAGTTAATAACATAGAACATGAATTCAATTTTTGTAAAACTACAAAAAACAAACTTGAAATTATAACACAAATTTAGAGAATTGGAATTCTAATCCCTTTATCTGGCGTTGAAGCCATAGCAGAGCTCATTTCACGAGCTCCAGTCTCTCATCTTCATCTTCAACCTCAATTTTCAGTTTTTGTTCTTTCATTTCTTGTTTTGAAATCATCTTTCTCTTTGGACTTTTTGGATTGTGCAGATGTCTATGTCTCCTCTCCATTGCTGGCTCTGACACTTTTTCAAGGGACCAAGCCTCAGCTCGCTAAATTGGAGGAAAAAGGCTGCCAAGAAGGAATAAGCCATTAATTATATTAGGCATTTGAAGGGAACGTCATATGAGGAAGTTCAAAGAACTCATTTGCTAAGTGCAGCTTCAAACGATCATATGATTTTTTCTTCCAAGAGAAGCATAACAATCTTCTCTTTCGAGTACCGCTTTTGAGATCTTATGGCAATTAAGACATGCAGAGGTTGCTTTGCCAGTAGGGCTGGCACCTGCGATCACTACCTCCGCTTCCTCCATTTCCATGTTGGATTTCGTTTTTGAGGTTTTGATTTTATGTGTACAAACAATTACACGCTCAAGTATTTAAACCCAATAGTAAAACAAGGGCCACTTTAGCATAAAACTAATTATAGCATGCCTAATAAACCCATGTTATTATTTTGTAGGGCTAACGACAAAAGAAACCTTGCAAGATTTAGGTGGTTCTCAATATAACCTAACAAGCTAAAAGTGTCTTGTGAATCCCAAATAACATACCCCAACCAGCTAATACAAGACTGTGATTTCAAAATAACAACAAAGACAAGTGTGCATTTCGAAAGGACTAATGGCAAGACCATCATCATTCCTTGTTCAAGTCACCATAGGTCGTTTCCTCAATAAATAAGAATTTACAATTGAAGCTTAAGTTGATGCATGAGGGACAGATGTTGAGGATGGAGCAACTAAATCACTTGCTGGTGCATTTGAACTTCCCATTATTGTGGTATCTTTTCTCTTCCATTTTCCTTTTTGCACAACTCTAGCAAGCTTAGCTCGCCTTGTTCTTGTACTGGGACAAGCTTCACTTATTTAAGTAGTTTCCTGGGTTTAGGCAAAAAATAATATACAGATAGTTGCAAGATTTCATCTAAAAGTATAAAGTAACAAGTGTTCATCCTCAGATGTTTACCTTAGTCTTCCACTTTTTGATTTTTGTTTTGGGGTGCAGATTACTATGGCAAATCCTTTTATTTAATTGATGTTCTTATTATTCTCTTCAACACGTCTTCATCTTAACTACTCTTTAAATTATTTTATTTGACTATTGTTTTACTTCTCTACTCTCATATAAATAAAATCAGTGTGTTTTAATATTTTACTTCACCAAGGGTATTTTCGGGTTTATTGAAAATTTCACTTTTAGGGCTTCTGCCTTTATATATATTACCATGAGCCGCAACATTACTAAACCTTCGGGTGAGGCTGTGCACCTCATGATTTTAGAGTTTATACTATTTCAAATATGGAAGCCTTAGCCTCTGTCAGGAAAAAGGCCGCCAAGAAGGAAAAAGCCATTAATTATATGAGGCATTTGAAGGGAACATTTTATGAGGAAGTTCAAAGAAATCCTTTGCTAAGTGAAGCTTCAAATGATTGTATGACTTTTTCTTCCAAATAGAAGCATAGCAATCTTCTCTTTCGAGTATCGCATTCGAGATCTTATGGCAATTAAGACATGCAGAGGTTGCTACGCCGGCAGGGTGGCACCTACGATCACTACCTCCACTTCCTCCATTTCCATGTTGGATTTCGTTTTTGAGGTTTTGATTTTCTTAACTACTCCTTTTACTTTTTTTAATTATTTTATTTGACTATTGTTTTATTTCTCTACCCTCGTATAAATAAAATCAGTGTGTTTTAATATTTTACTTCACCAAGGGTATTTTTGGGGTTATTGAAAATTTCACTTTTAGGGTTTTGCCTTTATATATATATATATATATATATTATCATGAGTTGCAACATCACTAAACCATCGGGTGAGGCTTTTCACCTTCTGGTTTTAGGGTTTATACTATATCAAATATGGAAGCCTCAGACTCCGTCGGGAAAAAGGTCGCCAAGAAGGAAGAAGCCACTAATTATATGAGGCATTTGAAGGGAACGTTATATGAGAAAGTTCAAAGAACTCATTTGCGAAGTGAAACTTTAAACGATCATATGATTTTTTCTTCGAAAGAAAAGCATAGCAATCTTCTCTTTCGAGTACCGCATTCGAGATTTTATGGAAATTAAGATATGCAAAGGTTGCTATGCCGGCAGGGCCGCCACCTACGATCACTACCTCTGCTTCGTCCATTTCCATGTTGGATTTCATTTTTGAGATTTTGATTTTCTTAACTACTCCATTTACTTTTTTTTACTTATTTTATTTGACTATTGTTTTACTTCTTTACCCTCATATAAATAAAATCAGCGTGTTTTAATATTTTACTTCACCAAGGGTATTTTCGGGGTTATTGAAAATTTCACTTTTAGGGCTTCTGCCTTTATATATATATTACCATGAGCTGCAACATCACTAAACATTCGGGTGAGGCTTTGCACCTCTTGATTTTAGGGTTTATACTATTTCAAATATGGAAGCCTCAGCCTCCGTCGGGAAAAAGGCCGCCAAGAAGGAAGAAGCCATTAATTATATGAGGCATTTGAAGGGAACGTTTTATGAGGAAGTTCAAAGAAATCCTTTGCTAAGTGAAGCTTCAAACGATTATATGACTTTTTCTTCCAAACAGAAGCATGGCAATCTTCTCTTTCGAGTATCGCATTCGAGATCTTATGGCAATTAAGACATGCAGAGGTTGCTACGCCGGCAGGGTGGCACCTACGATCACTACCTCCACTTCCTCTATTTCCATGTTGGATTTCATTTTTGAGGTTTTGATTTTCTTAACTACTCCTTTTACTTTTTTTAATTATTTTATTTGACTATTGTTTTATTTCTCTACCCTCGTATAAATAAAATCAGTGTGTTTTAATATTTTACTTCACCAAGGGTATTTTCGGGGTTATTGAAAATTTCACTTTTAGGGCTTCTGCAGCCTCAGACTCTATTGGGAAAAAGGCCGCCAAGAAGGAAGAAGCCATTAATTATATGAGGCATTTGAAGGGAATGTTATATGAGGAAGTTCAAAGAACTCCTTTGCGAAGTGAAACTTCAAATGATCATATGACTTTTTCTTCGAAAGAGAAGCATAGCAATCTTCTCTTTCGAGTACCGCATTCGAGATTTTATGGAAATTAAGATATGCAAAGGTTGCTATGCCGGCAGGGCCGCCACCTAAGATCACTACCTCCGCTTCGTCCATTTCCATGTTGGATTTCATTTTTGAGATTTTGGTTTTCTTAATTACTCCATCTACTTTTTTTACTTATTTTATTTGACTATTGTTTTACTTCTTTACCCTCATATAAATAAAATTAGCATGTTTTAATATTTTACTTCACCAAGGGTATTTTCGGGGTTATTGAAAATTTCACTTTTAGGGCTTCTGCCTTTATATTTATTACCATGAGCTGCAACATCACTAAACATTCGGGTGAGGCTTTGCACCTCCTGATTTTAGAGTTTATACTATTTCAAATATGGAAGCCTCAGCCTCCGTTGGGAAAAAGGCCCCCAAGAATGAAGAAACCATTAATTATATGAGGCATTTGAAGGGAACGTTATATGAGGAAGTTCAAAGAAATCCTTTGCTAAGTGAAGCTTCAAACGATTATATGACTTTTTCTTTCAAACAGAAGCATATCAATCTTCTCTTTTGAGTACCGCATTCGAGATCTTTTCGCAATTAAGACAGGCAGAGGTTGCTACGCCGGTAGGGCTAGCACCTACGATCACTACCTCCGCTTCCTCTATTTCCATGTTGGATTTCATCTTTGAGGTTTTGATTTTCTTAACTACTTCTTTTACTTTTATAATTATTTTATTTGACTATTGTTTTACTTCTCTACTCTCATATAAATAAAATCAATGTCTTTTAATATTTTACTTCACCAAGGGTATTTTTAGGGTTATTGAAAATTTCACTTTTAGGACTTCTGCCTTTATATATATATAGACTACCAGGAGCCGCAACATCGCTAAACCTTCGGGTGATGCTTTGCACCTCCTAATTTTAGGGTTTATACTATTTCAAATATGAAAGCCTCAGCCTCTGTCGGGAAAAAGGATGCCAAGAAGGAAAAAGCTGTTAATTATATGAGGCATTTGAAGGGAACGTTATATGAGTACGTTCAAAGAAATCATTTGCTAAGTGAAACTTTAAACGATTCTATGACTTTTTCTTCCAAACAGAAGCATAGCAATCTTCTCTTTCGAGTGCTGCATTCGAGATCTTATGGAAATTTAGATATGCAAAGGTTGCTACGTTGTCAAGGCTGGCACCTACGATCACTACCTCTGCTTCCTTCACTTCCATGTTGGATTTCATTTTTGAGATTTTGATTTTCTTAACTACTCCTTCTACTTTTTTTAGTTGTTTTACTTCCCTACTCTCATATAAATAAAATCAGTGTATTTTAATATTTTACTTCACCAATGGTATTTTCGGGGTTATTGAAAATTTCACTTTTAGGGCTTCTGCCTTTATATATATATATATATTATCATGAGCCGCAACATAATTAAACCTTCGGGTGATGCTTTGCACCTTCTAATTTTAGGGTTTATACGATATCAAATATGGAAGCCTTAACCTCCGTCGGAAAAAAGGCCGCCAAGAAGGAAGAAGCCATTAATGATATAAGGCATTTGAAGGGAACATTATATGAGGAAGTTCAAAGAACTCATTTGCTAAGTGAAGCTTTAAATGATCATATAACATTTTCTTCGAAAAAGAAGCATAACAATCTTCTCTTTTGAGTACCGCATTCGAGATCTTATAGCAATTAGGATCTTTAAATGTTTCAGCAACCTTGGTTGGGATATGAATAACAGACAACTGATGCACAAATGCCTTAAGTGGTTCAGACAGCTTCTCAATGGATACATGATTTGCAATTGGATACTTTGATGTCTTGCCAATATCAGGTGAATAATGATTTGGTGGCTTCCCACTATTTTTCCTGAAAGGTAATTGGTATCCAATAGATTTATCCTCTAAATTCACAAGTGTAAGAGGAGTAGTTACCTCAGGGATATTCTGAGGAGATTTGTCTGTTGGTACTGTTGAGTTAGAGGGGGGGTCTTTATCTTGTTGTTCTGTATTGTCTGTAGGTGTAGAACTCGGATCAGAAACATCTTCGCAGGGATCAGGTGGATCAGGCGATTGATCGTTATGAATGGACAATTGATCGCTTTTCGGCAAAGAGTAATCTCATGCTACAGACTCGGGCCGATCGATCATTTCTGTACATATGAGAATTTCTTCGTTTTCTAAGTTGCTCCAATTCTGCTCTTCACTTCGTATCTATCCCTGAAGCGTAGAATTGGATGATAAGAACAGCTCAGATTCCAAAAAGGTCACATCCAAAGTGACATAGGTACGTCAGGTAGCAGGGTGATAACAACGGTAGCCTTTCTGATGAGTGGCATAACCCAAAAAAACACAACGAAACGCATATGGATCAAGTTTGCTATGTTGATTTTTGTGGAGATGAACGAAAGCCACACATCCAAAGATTCGGGTATGAGTACCAAAATAGAGGGCAGGGGCCCGTGTTGGGCAAGCACTTGTAAGGGAGTTTTAAAGGTCAATACACTAGAAGGCATGCAGTTGATCAGGTGAACATGAGCTCTAATTAGAAGTGCTCGAACGGTTTCAAGAAGATGTCGATTCTTTCATTCAGCAACACCATTTTGTTGTGGTGTCTGAAGACAAGTCGTCTCATGGATAATTTCATGTTGTTGGAAGTAAGTCTGAAAGTCATGATTGACAAATTCTCCATCATTGTCTGAGCGAAGAATCTCTATTTGAGCATTGAACTGAGTTTTCATTTGTTTGTGGAAGAACTGAAAATGGGAAAACACTTCATTTTTATTCTTCAACAAATAAAGGTATGTTATCCATGTACAATCATCTACGAATGTGACAAACCACCGAACGCCAGAAGGAGCAGTGATAGGTAAAGGTCCCCAGACATAAGAGTGAATTAACGTAAATGGAGTAGTACACCTGGTCGTACTCAACGGATAGGGCACATGGTGACTCTTGGCCAAAATACAAGTGTCACATGTGAAGTCAGAGTCCTTAAAACCTGAAAATAAATATGGTATAAGATGCTTCATATAACTAAAAGACGGATGTCCCAATTGACGGTGTCACAACCAGATTTGCTTTTGTTTACTATCAGAGGGATGCGTCACACTATTAGCCCTGTCGGGACTGAAGTCATCTACATAATATAACCCCCTTCTCTTAGTACCATGACCAAGAATCTCCTTAGTGTGAATATCCATAAGCAAACAAAAATTCGGGTGAATTGGTACACAACAATTCAATTGTTCAGTAAGCTGAGCTGACTAACAGATATCAATTTATTAGACAAAGATGGAACAAGTAAAGTATTAGACAGTGAGAGAGAGGATGAGAGTGCAACAGTGCTAGCCCCTGTCACAGGATAAGTAACTCCATTAGCGTTAGCTATACAAGTTCGTCGGGGTTATGTATTATTTAGAAAATCATCAGGATCAAACGTCATATGATCAGTTACACCGGAATCAATTATCCAACTACTAAAATCAATCTTATCGAAGTATGGAATCCATAACCAGTACCATTACTGGTCGTATCGTGTGGTGTTCCACCTTTGAGAGTATGAATTGGTACACAACAATTCAATTGTTCAGTAAAAGTCTCACGAGTGTGTCTCGGATCACCACAATATGAGAATGTCGTTCATGTGTCGGGGGCGTTAGTCGGGAAGTCATAATCTATGCAGTGGAAGATGCATAGGATACAGTAGGAATCCGAATCTGGATTTGAGCCTGAGTCGGGGCCGAAGTCGAAGTCGAAGTCAAAGTAGGGATCTGGGTTTGAATTAGAGACAAATTCGGGGTTGGGGTCATCATCGGAGTCGGGGTCGGGGTCATCATCGGAGTCATGGTCGGAGTTGTCATCGTAGTCGGGGTCGGGGTCAAGGTCATCAAAATAGGATCTTGATTCAAGACCGAGTTCGAGGTCAAAGGTTGCATATGTAGGAGCTAAGCCACTTGGGCACTCAACTCACGCCAACAGTTATAAATTCTAAAATGAGAATGATGATAACCTAATGACAATATGATAAAATAAAATAAAAAGACAATGTTGATCAATTAGCTCTTAGTAGAGTGATATTCTTGTTCCCAATGTTGAAAGATGTCCTATGTTAAATCTACATCTACCGAGGGTTAAAAAAGAAAACAAAAATAGAGACAACATTAATTGGTGTACGTAGTGATGCTCCATAACTAAACAAATTATGAATACATTTTATATTTTGGGAAGTATCATGTATGAGAAACTTAGAAGGTAGTTGCATGAATTTTTAGAAATCCTGGTGATTTGGATTATGAGAGAAATTATTATTTATTTATTTTCATATATAATATATTATATTACATTAGGTTACTTTTTCCACAACAATTTTACAATTACTTCTTCTTCAAAATTAATTTTCTTTTACAGAGTTAATCAAATAATAGAAATGCCATTACTTTAAAAATGGCACACATGGGAACCATTTTTTATTTAATTGAAATAAAATAATTTAAACAAAATAGAATTAAATTTAAATAATTATTAAGTATTAAAAAATTAAAAAGCAAAAAAAATAAAAATAACCTCACTTTCTCCCTCTCTGCAACTCTTTCTCTGGGCAAAACTCCCTAGCCACTGCCCAGCTCCTTCCCTCGCCCAAATCCACCGCTCGCTCGCTCGTTGATAAAACCCCTGATCCAAATGGCCGGATCACTACTCGCCTAGCCACTACCCGTTGCCATTATGCTTTCCTCAAAGGCTACTTTAGTCATTCTATCCTTATGGATTAGCTGTTTATCTTTTCTTTCGTGGCAACCTACAAGCTGGTCCTAACAAACTTTTGTATAAATTGCTACAACATCAATGAGAAAAGCAGGATAGAACTTTGTCAGTTTCTTATTTGTCTCTTTCATTTCCTTTGTTTTCTATATTGGTACCTCTCTCTCTCTCTCTCTCTCTCTCTCTCTCTCTCACACACACACACACACACCAAGCCCATTGCCCAACTCCTCCACCAAGCCCAGGTCCACCATGGCCATTGCCCAGCTTCCTCGCTACCTAAATCCACCATTCTCTTTCACTGAGTCTGAAATCGCCATGAAAACATATTGAGATCACATCCTTTGATTGGCAAAAGACATGTATATAATGCTGACATGACATGCTGAATTGTTTAGTTAGTCAGAAGTTCACGTGGGTTCACGTGTTTATTAAGTTGTAGCTGAGAAGCTAAGTGCATCTGTCATATAAATATTAGATATTGTTCATTGTAAAGTATATTGAAAAAGAGAGAAAATTAATCAAAGAAATCGTAAGCTTCTTCTCAAAGTTTCTTGCTGTGTCTTCATTGAAGTTTGCTATCATGGTATCAGAGCAGGTTAGTCCACGTGTGAAAGCCCAACGGCCACACGTGCTCCACGTCACCTAATATGTGTTGTCCACATGCTAGGTTTGAAATTTTGCCACATGTGTGGGGGCTTGTGAGAATGTGAAGGTAAAAAATCATACATTGGAAAGTTGAGAAACCTAGCAAGGGCTTATAAGAAGTTGGGCTACTCCCCTTATTGCCAATTAATTTTGGGGTGGAATCTCAACTTTCTTCAGCCTTCATAGCCTTCTGTCTCAAGGTGCTACCACCACGCTCCTCACTCTCCTCGACCACGACCGTTGAACCCTAGCACCTGCCCACTAGGTCCCAATCTCACGGCCTTGGATTGGTGTCGATGACCTCTCAAAATCCTTGAGCTAGGCTCAGGGCCTTGGATTGGTGTCGATGACCTCTCAAAATCCTTGAGCTAGGCTCTAAAATCGCTGCCGCCATCATTCTGGGGGCTTGGTGACGGAGAGAGAGAACGGTAGACTTTCTTAAAAAAACAAAGAAGCTTCTTCCACAATTCAAAAAAAAATGTAGGCTGTTTTCTATAAAATAAAAAATAAAAAAAAGGCGCAGCTTTGTCTTTTTGCAACTGCAGGAGCATGAGTGAATATGTAACAATTTGTTCTTTTTGTATTAAAATAAATTTAAACCGTTGATCTCATCTAACGGTCTAGAAACTTGATGTATTATATTAGAATTTTCCAGCAACCTTAGCCCCTTCTTCAGCACAACTCCACAAAGGAACAAGGCCCTTCCTTCCTGCATCAGATGGTGCAAAGGTCTCTCCATTATACCCTCAATTTCTTTGTTTTGTTTTGCAATTTATTTGCCAATAATAGATACTGCCTCCATAGCCTTTGACTCGATATCCTCTGAAGATTGCCATTGAAACTCCAACCTCAGTACCCAAAACCCACAATAGCAATGGCAGCTTTGGTTGCAATGCCTAGGATGAGAATGAAAATTACAGTTTTCCCGAATGTTTTTCCTCCATTTTTGTGCCAATCCTACAGACCGAAGAAAGTCTCAGTCTTCCATAGAAGGAGGTCTTTTTCAGTCTCTGCGTCTTCAACAAAGGAGACCCGAGACCAAGTACGCGTTCGTTTTGCTCCTTCTCCCACTGGAAATCTCCATGTTGGTGGAGCTAGAACTGCGCTATTTAATTATCTCTTTGCCAGGTACGTCTTTGTTTGTTTTGTTTGTTTGGGTTTATGGTTTTTGTCGGCTTTTTCTTTATTGGATGAGTATGAGTATGAGTATTAGTGTCTGTGCTGGGGCAGGTCCAATGGAGGGAAATTTGTTTTGAGAATTGAAGACACTGATTTGGAGAGGTCTACTAAAGAATCTGAGGAGGCTGTGTTAAATGACCTCTCTTGGCTTGGTCTTGATTGGGATGAAGGTACTTTTTTTCTTGATTAATTCTTTTCCAGCTCTAAAATGCCTACGGTTTAATCCAAAATCCTGTTCCATAGGATTTGTCGAATATGTGAGTGCATTTGGCTATTACTTGAATTATGACTTTTATACTCAATGACATGATCGTACTAGCTCAATAAGTGGTGGCAGGAGAGATAAATTTCTCAACTTCAGTGCATATTGAATCTCCTTTACTCTACGTGTACTGGGTCTATCTTGTAAAGTTTCAAACTTGGTCATTTCATTTTTGGTAAACTTTGCAGGACCCGGTGTTGATGGAGATTATGGTCCGTACCGGCAATCAGAAAGAAATTCTTTGTACAAGCAATACGCTGAGAAGCTTTTAGAGTCTGGTTATGTCTACCGCTGCTTTTGCTCTAGTGAGGTGATTCTCTTCTGTATTTGAGTCTTCAAGCATGTCTTCGCTTGCCAAATAATAAGATTAGAAAATGAAAATATTCTTGTAATAGATTTACAAATGGAAATTCTAAGGGAGTATGAATGACTTGATGACTTGCCCTTCTGTTTAGTTGATGTTTATGCCTTGTTTAGTTGGCTAAAGGAGTGCCAGATTGTTGTTCATACCTTTCTAGCTTATTCTGAAAGAAAGTTAGATGAAAATTTGCTTCGTATTTTTGGGTTTTTAAGGCATCATAAGTCCTGTTATTTGTTCATTCTGTGTTCATACTAAAGTGCAATGCTATTGTACATCTGCAATCTTAACCTTATTCTCTCCAGGAACTAGAGAAAATGAAGGAGATTGCGAAACTAAAACAACTGCCTCCAGTATACACAGGAAAATGGGCCAATGCAACAGACAAAGAAGTACAAGAAGAGCTTCAAAGAGGAACTCCTTACACATATCGGTTTTGTGTGCCAAAGGAAGGAAGTTTGAAAATCAATGATCTTATTCGAGGCGAGGTTAGTTCTTTTTTTTATATAAATAAATATTTTGGTTATTGGGTTGGGAGCACTTAGGAACTCCTAGTATGGTAAAGTGTGTTTCTCACTAACTTAAAGTAATTCATCAATTAACTTCGACAACCATCAAATTTTTAATTAAGTTTTATAGGCTGTTAACTTTGTATAGTGTCATGAAGGTCAGTTGGAACTTGGACACTCTTGGAGATTTTGTAATTATGAGAAGCAATGGTCAACCAGTGTACAATTTTTGCGTGACAGTTGATGATGCTACCATGGCTATCTCACATGTTATTAGGTAATACGAATAACTTCTTGAACATGGATGAGAGTGTGCTATTTGCCAATCTATTTCACCACTTCACCACTATTGTTTCTTGGATTTTGGTTCATCTCTTTATTATGTCATGTGACTCACACAACATTTGCATTCAGAGCAGAGGAGCATTTACCAAATACTCTAAGGCAAGCATTAATATATAAGGTAACTTTATAAACTCATGTCCTGATTTTCTTTCTGTTTGGGTTTCTAATGTAGAACTACAGTGAAGCTTTTTTTTATTTTTTATTTTTATAAAATAAAAAAAATCTAACCACCATACCAACACAGGCTCTAGGATTCCCAATGCCTCACTTTGCACATGTTTCCTTAATTCTTGCACCGGACCGGAGTAAGCTGTCAAAGAGGCATGGCGCAACTTCAGTGGGCCAGGTAGTCATCTAAATATAGTTTTCCTTTCTTGCTAAGAATGTTGGGCTACAAGAGGTTTCTGCCATGGTTTCCTTGAGGTCCAACCCCACCTTTCTCCTACTGATTTCCTTTATTCAAGAGTTTCTTTGTTAATATTAATAGATGTTCTTGATATCTAACTACTAGAACTTAACAGTACAGGGAGATGGGCTATCTACCCCAGGCAATGGTGAACTACTTGGCACTGTTAGGTTGGGGTGATGGCACTGAAAATGAATTTTTCACCCTGGACCACCTAGGTTAGTGAATTCCTTTGAAATCTCACTTTATCACCCTCGTGCTCCCTATCATACTCAGAAACCGGCTGCTCAGCTTACGTGCACTGTTTAAATATCTAAGTATTTTGTTTACTAATAATTTCAGTTGAGAAATTTTCAATTGGTCGTGTCAACAAAAGTGGTGCCATTTTTGACTCTACCAAGCTAAGGTAATTATAGCTTTAAATCTACTATATGAAGAGAAAAATTGTTTAAGATTTCTTCTACGTAGCATTTCCTTCTCTTGGAGAAGCAGATTGAGTGAGCATTTTGCAGTTGCATGGTTGTTTTGTTGGTATAGGTTTTCCTGATTTACTGTGGATCATGTCTATGAAAATTTAGGCAGCTTATTGAATTCTTGAATTAATTGCATCACTGAGGTATTGTTTCTAATTATATTCTCATACATATACTTACAAACTAAAGGTGGATGAATGGTCAACATTTGAGAGCACTTCCATCAGAGGAGTTGACAAAGCTTATTGGTGAGCGATGGAAAGGTACTGGCATCCTTACAGAGTCAGAGGGTTCATTTGTTGAAGTAAGACTCATCTCCTCCACATTTTCATTTTACAGGTTATCTTAGTTTGTAAATTTAGAGAAATGGTGTGATGCAGGACGCGTAGGACCTAAATTTATTAGTTTCCTAGATTCTCTAGTTTTCCAAATTCTAGTAGGATTTCTACTTTTCCAGATTTCCAGATTTCTAGTTTTAAGTTTCCTATTTTATTTGGGTTAGGATTTCTGTTTAAGCAAGGGATTTTTATCCTATTATGTCTAGGTTTTAGTTTGCTATAAATAACCCCATGGAGTTCTTTAAAATGGAGATTTTGGATATTGAGTAAACCTTCTCTTAAAACTATGTGATTTCTGTTCTTCCTTCTCTGTTCTCTGATTTCGGTCCTTTCCTTCATCCCTTCGATCTATATTTTCATCTTCTCGACCTCCGATATTCTTCTTGTTCTACTGTTCTGCCCTTTCTTTCGTCTTTTTGATCTATATTTTCATCTCCTCGATCTCTTATATTCTTCTATGTTCTATTGCTTAAGTGTTTACTCTAAAACCTACGGGCTGTTCTACATCATGGTGTCTAAGGTCATTAATGCTGTGCATTGCTGTTGATGATACTGTTGTTAAGAACAAGACTATTTGTGGTCTATGATTTTTTATAATAGGTCTACTGTATCCAGGGGAGCTTCTTCACTTCCCGATGATTTCAATACAAGCTAAAGTGCCCCTTAAATTGAAGTGTTTTCTGCTTTTTAACAACCTCAATGTTTTTTATATTTTATATTTTATAATCATGAAAAGTGAAGCATGTCTACTATGTAATTTCGTAGGACGCAGTTCAGTTGCTCAAGGATGGGATTGATTTGACACCAGATTCAGATAAAGCACTCTCAAACTTGTTATCGTACCCTTTACTTGAAACTTTATCCAGGTGATCTTGATTTTTTGTCGCACTTACTCTGTTATTTTGCTTTTGTTGTTGTTGTTGTTGGAAAATATATCATTGAATTGGCACTCTGAAGGGTTCATAAGAATTTCAGAGAGATTGATAACAATTGTCTCTAATCGAATATCAAAAACTGCTCAACCACTTCACAACTTTGATATGCTTTTGCTGACTTTTCGGATGGCCATTTATTTCCTTCTGGAATGTTGTTGTGGTTCATTATCATAAGTTATGGGGATTGTGCATTGAATTGGATGAAATTGCATTTAGCCCTCCATTTGAAACAATAATATGTAAGCAACAGCTGAGAATCCTAAGCGTTCGCTAGCATGTTGAAACATGAATGTGGGCTAAGACATTATATCCAACATAAGACAGTGCTCTCACACGGATAGACAAAAATATGGATTTATTTCAATGGAAGGGTGGATTATTCCTAAGTTGATGTTGCATTTAGGTTTACCACTTCAAATGTATATGGCCTTCTGTTCTTCAAATCACCGTATTTGTCTTGTAATGAGTAAGCTATATTTGAAGAAGGGGATGCTTTGTTGGCTATTGATGTTAACAGAACTACTATGTGTATGATAACTATGAATTTGTTTGTCATGGCTGCAGTCTTGAAGCCAAACCAGTCTTAGAGGACAAACTTTCTGAGTTTGCAGCCAGCTTCATAGCTGCTTATGACAGTGGTGAACTACTTGCTGCACTCGAAGAAGGCCATGCTGGTTGGCAGAAATGGGTGAAGAGCTTTGGCAAATCACTGAAGCGCAAGGTGGCTTCTCTCGTTCATTGTTCATTTATTTTCCAACCTTTTCATGAACTTCTCTCCATTTCTGGCTAATAAAATGAAAATTTTGTGCATTCAAAATCTTAATGGCAGGGGAAATCACTGTTCATGCCTCTCCGAGTGCTGTTAACAGGAAAGCTTCATGGCCCAGATATAGGGGCTAGCGTGCTTTTACTGCATAATGGTGGAAAATCTGGTATTATTGCTCCTCAAGCTGAGTTTGTGACATTGGATGAAAGGTTCAGAGTATTGAGAAAAGTTGACTGGGAAGCATTAACCAAGAAACAGTCTCTGCTGGAGACTGCCGCCACTGTATCAACTTGAGAGTAGACAGTTTTCAGTTTTTTTTTCTTTTTTTTTAGCTTGCACATGAAGTTATTAATCACAATCGTATTTTTGGGAGAAAAAGAAATTTCCACTAATCATTTATCATGACAACTATGCACAGCCAATGAAGAACACTATCACCAGCGAGACACCAACAAGAGAATAAGATTTGACAAACTGGTATCCATCACAATCGGTTTTTTTTTTTTTTTAAATTTAATTTTTGCGCATAAAGTTATCCATTTCGCTAAATACATTCTTGGCAGTTGGCAGTCATTATATTAATTCCATGGTGCTAATATAAAAAGCTTGTTTCCTGTTAAATTATCGTTCTAATGTAAAGTCTAAAGCGAAAGCAACCCTTTCAAATTAATTCCTGGTTAAAAAAGAAATCCTAATGCTGCTGCAGAGACTCAGTTAGAATATTGGTCAAGAGAATGTATGCTTGTGGAGATGATCAATGCTTGGACAGGGAAGTCACGATTAAGCACAAGCTCCAATCATAACAACACAGAATTCACAAGCAAATGGTTTTTAAAACCAACCTTAGAACGACAACATACCATAATGTTTCTTTAAACCACTTGTCTTAACTTGATTAGTGTCACTAATTTTTATAACGGTAGAAATCAATGATGAAGGTTGTTGTTAGGGGAGGCCATTGTTTACCCCTTTAACTTCTGACAAAAATGCTAATACTTCTCATTTGGTGGTGGTTTTCTTTTAGAACAGGGCTCTGAGTGGACATGTTATTCTGTTGTTTTTCATGTTCAGTTGTGTTTGCCTGGGAATAATGCAGGCTGGATTTGAATTTTTTTCCCTGCAGTTTTTGTTATTGTTGTATAAAAGAATTTCGTACAAACAAAACAAAAAATTTGGCACATCCTGGCATATCCCCTCCTTGGTCTAAGCCTAACCACTAGTTCAATGTTCAAATTACTTGCCTCATCAGTTCCCTCCCTTCTCTCTGCACAGGAATTGCAAAGTTTTAATTCAACCAAATATTGTAATGTTTAGAACATGTAGGCCTCCAGATGAAGAATCTAAAGTTGCTAAAATCTTGTATACTTCATAGAGTATATGACCACCCACATTCTTGAGCCTAAGAACTCAACCACTGAAAATGAAAACCTAATGTCTCCTATTCTGAGCCTGCAATTTCATCGGGGTTGCAAGTCAGAAATTTCTGCAGCATTAACTGAACAACTTCCTTGCTGCGGTGTAGATGCGTTTTCCACACTTCCATGTCCTGAGAAAGCCATCTTCGTAGGAGTGGGAACGGGTTCAATGTCAGTTTTGAGCATGGAATAAACTTCCAACATTGTAGGTCTAGCCTCCGGATTTTCCTGGACACATAATAGAGCGACTTGCAAGCATCTCGATAATTTACAAGAAGAAGAAGAATCATCCAGTGATGGATCAATAAATTCCCTTCCTTTGTCATCTTTCCATGATAGATATGCCTGAAATAGTTTGAATGTTACTTCATATATAGTTTAGATCTAAGTAATAGTTTCCTGTAGTGGTGATAGAATCATAGACAGCTATGGAACTTACGTATTGCAAGAGGTGCAAGCTTTCGTTCGGACCATAGTAACATGTGCTCCTCCTTCCACTAATCATTTGCAAAAGTAGAACCCCAAAGCTGTAGACATCGTACTTTGTAGAGTATATACCTTTTTTTACATATTCAGGAGGAACATAGCCACTGCATTGCATACCACAACAAGTATTAAAGGATATGATCATGTGTGTGTGAACAACCAAAAAGAGGCAGTTTACTTACTATGTTCCAACAATCCGCTTTGTGTTTGCTACAAGTTCATCTTTTCTGAAAAGTTTAGCCATTCCAAAATCTGATATCTTAGCATTCATTTCATGGTCAAGTAAAATGTTGCTACCTTTCAGATCTCGGTGAATAATTGTAAAATTGGAGTATTCTTGAAGATATAGGAGTCCTTGGGTAACCCCTTCAATGATGTGCACACGCTTTGTCCAGTCTAGAAGATACCGTCTGGTAGGATCTGCAAGATTTCAAATTCAGGACCAATGAGGTAGGCAAAGGATCAAGAGACAGACAAATTAAAAGTCACAGGTTTCTGCACCACAAGCTTAGATGGCTTAACAAGTGATTTTTGTTAGCTTAATATACACTAGTGTTCCTCAAGAATACGCTTGTCTAACTATTTGGAGAGTTTCAATGAGTTTAACCCCCCCATCTTTACCTCTTAGAGGAGATGTTAAGACCCACTGAAACTTACAGAATGCAAAAGTATTGTGTTATGCTAGCCTGCACTCTCAACCATAACAGGAAGCATGAAAAATTGCAGACCAAAAAGGTAGAAGTCCAAGCTTTTGTTGGGCATGTACTCGTAGATCAGCATTTTTTCTTCCTTCTCAGTGCAAAATCCAAGAACTCGAACTAGATTTACATGTTGTAGTCTTGCAGTAAGTGTAACCTCATTTCTAAATTCCTCAAGTCCTTGAGTTGACGTTTTGGAAAGTCTTTTCACTGCAATTTCCTGTCCTCCTCGCAATTTACCCTTGAAAAATTGAAGAAAACCATGGTTAGTTAAGTTAGCATGGTTTAGTAAAAAGAAAATCCAGATTTATATCTGATCAAAAGATAAATCTACAAATGGTATCACTCTCACTGTTCACCAGAATGTACCACTTAATTAACACAAGGTGAGGGTGACTCTGCTTTCAGTTGTTGATAAGCTTTTGGTTCAGCATGAGGGGAATTAGTAGCCAATGATCATAGACACAGCTTTAAGCCTAAAGTTATTTTTGTTCCCTTTTCTTGGTAGCAGGAAAGTAGGAATGGGGTAGTTCAGGGAAAGAGTTTTTTTTTATTGATATACATCTCATTGTTTTAAAAGTAGCAGCAGATTATACACAAGGGCACACATACAACCACAAGTTTTAAATCCCAGTTCCCACAGTGTAAACTTATGTTAGATAAGGTAGCAAATATTACCATGTAAACAGGACCAAACCCACCCTCTCCAAGCTTGTTTTCACTTGAGAAGTTATTTGTTGCCGCTTTGATATTGGAAAAGCTGAATGCTTGCAGAGTTGGAGGATCACTGTTAAAATCTGATGTGCTAGTAGACCTTGAATTCCCAAGAATATGCATCCCTGAAACCAGAAGGAAAAAAATAAAAAGTGAAAATGCAAATGCAAAACTCTTGATGTAAATTCGAAAAAAGAATTTATCTTTGTCTAATTGCTATTCGAAACAAACACTAACAGTGAGAAAAATAACCCTTTGTCTTCAACAATTTTCTTTGTAAGTAACACACCACGAAGGCTATGAGGATTATGATCAAAGTAATTGGAAGCAAAACTATAAGCAATAACCGCCGCTTGTTTTCTTGATCATTTTCTTCCTCTCGAACTGTCATTTACTAAACCAGTTAGAAGTAGAATAAATGGCTCTCCATTAGAAAATAAGTTGATTTATGCAGATAGCCTGTTGTCAAAATTAAACTTTCTTCAGTATATAAAATTGAGTGTTATGACATGTCAAAAACAAAGCATCAAAAATCACTTTGGCCAACCTGCCCAAGAAAGCGCCCAATTGTCATCATTGGTGACTTGAAACACATTGGTACCAAGTAGCTTCTTCTCCTTGACATATGCAATCTTAGTTCTGACAGCTTCCACATCATCAAAACCAATCCAATTCGATCCTATGATGCAATAATTCACAACATAAGTAGCATTATACATTATGGGAGCTCCGTAGCTTCTAATGTACCACTTGATGTATTTATAGCTCATGGATCCATCTTTCGTCTCAGCTTTTCCGGCTGCAGGTGCCCCAATTCCATTATTGTCTTTGGGGTTCACAAGTGTCCACGCATAGCCATGGTAAGGCAAACCCAAAACCAGTTTGCTAGCAGGAAATGAGTTGTTTAGCCATTGCTTTATACCATAGTTGGTGTTAACATGGCTTGACGGGTCATATAAAGCAGCATGAGCACCGGTAACATTCTCCTTAGCAGGTAGATGATAGTCATATGCCACAACATGTGCCCAATCCAAATTCCTCTTCATAGATTCAATTGGGTAACTCAACGATTCGAAAGCAGGCAAATAACGAACCGCCATTGTCAATATCAAGCGTGACTGATCACTAGAGTTTCTTGACTCAGAATTCACAGCAACTCCCCACTCATCCAATAGCTTTCCCATGTTGATCATATCAGAGGTTGTCCTAGGCCAAAGCCAAAGCAAGTCTATACCTTGAAAGCCATAAAGCCTTGCTGTTTTGATTGAAGACTCAATGAAAGACTTTCTGTTAGAAGGTTTGCTGGCCATTGAGGACAAGACTGAAGAGTTAGCTTTCTCACCCAAAATTGATTGATTTGTTGCAGCTAGTCCATTCCAGATGGACAGGAGTGTTATGACTGATGGGTTTTTGCGCTTGACGATACCGGTGAAGCTGGAGAAGGATGGCTCCTGAGAGGAAGGGATGGAGAGCTGGTAGGTGGAGGAATTTAGTTCAGCAAAGGCACAAATAAGATGAGTGAACAAGGCAGAGTTTATGTCAGGTATCGGGGACTCGCTATCGACATACCAGTAACCAGCTCTGATCCAAGTTTGTGCAGAGAAACGACAATAAAACTGAGATGAAATAAGGAAGAAGAAGAGGAAAAGGTGGGTGACATTTTTTGATCCCATGGATATAAAGCTAGTTTGATTTTGCTCCAGACTTGCAAGTCTGGACTTCTTTGGAAGATTGAAGAATTGAACCGATTAATGGAGATTGCATTGCAAGTCTGCAAGTCTGCACTTCAGAGAGACAGACCCCTTGGCCTAACTGGACGGATTAATGGAGATTGCATTGCAGCCAAACCAATCAATCAAGCCCTTGCTTTTTTTATTTTTATTTTAATTTTTTTATAAATATAAATAAATCAGCATGATGAGGAGGGTGTGTGTGTGAAATGGAGTAATCATATGCCACAAGCAAGTCTCTGGATTTAGTTGAGAAGACGTACGTGGCATGGAATGGAACACTTTTGCCACCAAACTTGTTGTGAAATGTAAATTCTTGGAAAAGTTAGTCTGCCCACGAAAGCGATGGCAAGCCAAGAGACAATTTTCCTGGAGCCCTTCTTCTGCCAACTCTAGACTTCACACAGGGTTCAGATTAAAACACATCGTGTATTTTATTCATTTCCACTTTGTTTCTTTCTGTTTCTATAAAGAAAGAGAAGAAATAAATAAGCTCACAAATGAAACGTGAAAACCCAATAATACCCTCGATGTTTTTGCCAGTTGGTCCTCTTGCAGATGTGGACATACTTGGGTTAAGTGTCACTAATTAATTATGGTTACTTAACCGCGGCCTCTAAAGTCTTTTTTGTTTTGTTTTCTGGGCTCTAAAATACATTCTTGGCAGTGGGCAGTCATTATATTAATTCCATGTTGCTAATATATAAAGCTTGTTTCCTGTTAAATTATCATTCTAATGTAAAGTCTAAAGCGACCCATTCAAATTAATTCCTGGTTCAAAAAGAAATCCTAATGCTGCTGCTGAGACTCAGTTAGAATATTGGTCAAGAGAATGTTAACTTGTCTTCTTCACTAATCAGTTCTGTGCAGACGTTGCAAAGCCTCAAACTGTATACAGGCAATTCTGCGAATGTCCGCGCTCAGGCAGGCCACACAAATACTTTTGTGTTAAACCAAAGGCCGGCAGCTTGATAGATGAGATATTAGTGGCATATATGTTTTAAATTCAACGCCTATATAGTTTAGTTTGTATATCAACCGTCTAGTTTAATAGAACTAGTGGGTTCATATCTTACGACTATCAACTTAATTTCAAGTTCAAACTTATGAGCCTAGCCATTAGAATACTAGAGCAATCCAGCTATAAAAGGATGCCAGGCTGCTGCAGCAAATCATTCTACAACTCAATCTCAATGGATTCTAAAACCCAACCATTACTTTTTTGTTTCTGGCCCTCCTTGTTTTTCCTTGTCCACATTATTTCTGCAGCTGCAGCTGGACAAATGTTGTTAAAGCAGGTTACTGGTACAGTGGCATCTCATTTCCGGCTTCTGCCGTAGACTCCACCTTATACACTCACTTGTTTGTTGCTTTTGCTGATGTTGATCCCAAAACCAACCAAGTCATCATTTCCCCTCAAGACCAACCCCAATTCTCCAACTTCACACGCACAGTCCAACAAAGAAACCCTTTTGTCAAAACCCTTTTATCAATAGGTGGAGCATCAGCTTCCAGTAGGGCATCTTTTGCCTCAATTGCTAGCCAACCAAGCTCCCGCAAAACATTCATCCATTCCTCCATAAACATTTCCAGGTCTTATAACTTCCATGGCCTTGACATTGACTGGGAGTTTCCAGCCACGGCCACATGAGCAATTTTGGCACCCTCCTCGCAGAGTGGCGGGCCGCGGTGACCAATGAGTCCAAGACATTTGGCAAGCCCCCATTGCTTCTAGTGGCGGCGGTCTACTACTCTGCAACTTACAACTCATTGTTGCACCCCATTCAGTCCATAAAAAACAACTCGGACTGGATCAATGTGATGGCATATAGCTTTTTTGCCCCTGGTTGGTCTCCCAACGTAACAGGACCCCCTGCTTCCTTGTACAACCCAATCAGTCCTATCAGTGGGGATTCTGGGATCACTGCTTGGCTTCAGGCAGGTATGCCTCCAAAAAAAATTGCATTTGGCCTTCCGTTTTATGGCTATGCTGCCGGACGGGTAAGCCGGTTACAACCTGATCAAGGAATATATAGCTGAGAATGGTGCATCAACTGTGTTTAATTCCACACTTGTTATGGATTATTCCTATACTGGGAAGACTTGGATTGGTTATGATGATACGCAGAGTATCACTACCAAAGTTTCATATGCTAAGGGAAAGGGACTAGTTGGCTACTTTGCATGGAATGTTGGCATCGATGTGAATTGTACTCTTTCACAAGCAGGTATATATGACATTGACAACAACACTCTTTCATGTTCTTGTATTTGTATATATATTTGATCGTTAATTAATTGTACTTTACTGATGCCTAATGTGAATGTCAAATTTGTTTGCAGCTTCATGCGCATGGGGAGCATATTAGGGACACTACTCTAGCTACTTTTCCTATCAATAAGAAGATCAAGATGTAGTGCCATTTGTATTTAGCCTAATTGGAGGCGATTTGTATTCTTTAATAGATGCAATTCTTCATCATGCATTCATATAGTACAGATAATAGAAAAATCAAAATTTCTTTTTTAAGAGGTGAAACTTGTAAAGCTCAGTAAGCTGTGAGAATATAATATGCATAGAGATGCCATAGAGATGTTGGAAGTTGTCAACTCATTGTACTGCTAGCCTGGAGCTCTCACTTTGTAAAGTTTGTAGTAAGATGTTTGTCTGTGTGTGTTTCTTTTGTTAATAATTAATAAAGTTGTGTGAGTGAGCTCATTGTTTTCTAGTATTGACATTGAGCTGCCAACCTTCTACTGCAGGGGAAATATAAATGAATTTTCCACACAAAAGTCCAAGTTTTCGTATTGGATTGTGACGGTTTTTATGGGTATCTTATTCTTCATAATCAGGTTACATTTACAGTAAACAATTACATTGGTAGATAAAGAAATATCAGTAAAACTCGCAGCACATAATAAACTTCCATTGGTAGACTCATAGATGAACAGAACAGAACCACCCCAAACTCATAATTGGTTCACTTCATGCCTAAACTAAAGAAACCTATAATTCCTAATTCTGCAACATTGTAGTGTGACCCCTGACCTCTTCCCCTTACCAACTTTGTAGTAAGTAGACTGCAATGTAATATACACCTAATGAACTTACTAGGAAATACATGACTAATAAATTCTAAGAATAGTTTGACTAGTGGCCGAGCTTTTATGCCTAAGAGTAAAAGGAAAAAGAATTGAAAATCTGATTGAACTTTGTTTTACAAAGCACTGAGCATATACCACCACTCATCGACCTACAACCCCTGAGATTGTTGAATCATCAATGGAACACACTTCTAGCCGTGGTGCAGGATTAGTTTCTTTGTCTTCATTTCTTTTTGAAAAAGCTGGCATTTTCGGTTTTTCCATTACAGCACTTTCACTCTGTAGCATTGAAGAAATTTCCAACATGGAAGGCCTATCATTTGCATTTTCTTGAACACATAGAAGAGCAATCTGCAAGCATCTCATCAATTTACATAATGAATGTGTATCATCGAGTGAAGGATCCATAAACTCCATCCCTTTGCCTTCTTTCCAAAGTTCATATGCCTGAAATTATTGAATGTTCCCCACCATGTAATTGAAACGTGAAGATTTAATTCTTAGCAAAGCTGAAGCAAATATTAATTCTGATGTAACTGTGCTTATTGAAGTAACTTACATATTCTAGAAGGTTTAAGTCTTCATTTGGACCATAGGAAGCAGCATTCTTCTTGCCACTTATGATCTGTACAAGGAGAACTCCAAAGCTATAAACATCTGATTTCGTGGAGTATAGACCGTTTTTAACATATTCAGGAGGTACATAGCCACTGCACAGAATGATTTAGAAGATTACTTACCAAAGTATCCAATAATAGAAAGCTCAATTAAAAAAGTAGCTTTATTAGGAAATAGAGTTACTATGTTCCAACGATCCGGCTTGTGTTTGCCTCTTGTTCATCTTTTGTGAAAATTCTGGCCATACCAAAATCTGAGATCTTAGGTCTCATCTCCTCGTCAAGTAAAATGTTGCTAGCTTTCAGATCTCGATGGATTATGGTCAATCTTGAGTATTCTTGGAGATAAAGAAGTCCCTGAGTAACCCCTTCAATAATGCTAACACGCTTTCTCCAATCTAGTTGATACCTTCTGATAGGATCTACATTGAAACAGATGTTGTCCAATCAGTTCTGCATTGAAATATACTAAAAAATGCATGGAACAGTAGAGACACCATAGGCCATCCCTTACAAGCTTACACTATGTTCAGCTTAAAGCTGTGTGGCACAAGGAAGTGAAACCACCAGGAACTAGTGGATTGTCATCTTTTGCACGAAAGCAGCGAAATCTCATATTGACTTACCAAAGAGGTAGAGGTCCAAGCTTTTCTTTGGCATGTAATCATAAATCAGCATTTGTTCATGGTGTTCGATGCAGAATCCCAAAACCCTGACAAGATTAACGTGTTGTAGTTTTGCTGTTAGCATGACCTCATTCTTGAATTCCTCGAATCCTTGAGTTGAAGCTTTTGAAAGTTTTTTCACAGCTATTTCTTGTCCATTTGGCAATACACCCTAGCAAGTTATGTAGACACTCATGGTTAGCATGTTTAATGGGGACAAGCTGGTGCCATGATATGCCCCATTATAAAAGTTTACCTTATAAACTGGACCATAACCACCCTCTCCAAGCTTATTTTCAATTGAAAATCCTTCTGTTGCCACCTCAATGACAGCAATGCCAAAGACTTGCAGATTAGGTACATTGCTATTAAAAGTTCCAGCTGTGTCTGCTATATAATTTGCCTTGGATTCTGATTCTTTAGCTGCGTTTGCCAAAGAATTGGCAGAAGAGCTTTAAGATCCAATTCTTCCTCCATAGTTATAGATAGTACGTTCGTTCAAAAAAAGAGTTATAGATAATACATAAATCCAAAATACTATTCAAAGAGGTGAATAGTTAATGTTCAATACTTTCAGGCCGAACAAAAATAAGAATAAAGCTATATACCTTTTGACTTGAGCATTCTCATGCGGAAGTAACACATGACGGAGCCTAATATGAGAATAACTGAAGCTGCTGTAGTCAAAATGATGATAAGAAGTCGCCGCTTTTTTTGTCCACTGCTTGCACGCTCTTGAGCTGTAGCTGTGATCAGCATATATAATTCAATGTAACAGTTAGGGAAGAATGCATTAAAGATCTTGGAAGTTGTCAGCTGACTGTAGTATGGGACTTTCTATGGCAGCAACAATAAGATATAAATAAGTTGTGAGCTAACCTTCATTACAGGGGAAATATAAATAAGGCGATGGTTGAATTTTCCAACGTAAAACTCCAAGTCTTTTATTGGACGGTGACTTTGACTTATATGGGTATCTTGTTCATTAGTTTGCAGTAAAGAATTATAGTGGTCATCTTCATTTCATTTTCAACAGAAACCAATTATTTTATTCTTCTGTCTTGACTGCTAAATGGCTGAAAGGGCAAATACAATTTGGACAGCGAATCATATTTTCTGTTTTCAATATCAGCTCATACTTTAATTTCTGACTTTTATTTACAACAAACTTCAATAGGGAGTAATGAAATTAAGTTGTCATGGTGGAATATGCAGAGAAAATGAGTTCATCAACTAGAGTACTATGCATAATTATTGAGCTTCAATTCCTACCTGCAGCTGCAAGAGAAAGCACCCAATTGTCATCATGGGAAACCTGCCAGACAAAGTATCCAAGCAAACTCTGCTCCTTAGCATAAGAAACTTTTATTTTGACAACTTGAGCATCATCAAAACCAATCCAAGATGATCCAATTATGCAGTACTTAACTACATACGTAGCATTGTAGATTATGTCAGCCCCATATCTCTGAATGTAACCCTTGATATCCTTGTAGCTCATGGATCCATCCTCTGTAATGGCTGGACCTGTTGCTGGTGCACCAATACCATTGTCCCTAGGATTCACAAGTTTCCAAGCATAGCCATAGAAAGGCAAGCCCAAAACCAATTTGGAAGCAGATAATCCCTTACCAAGCCATGCCTTGATACCATAATCTGTGCTAGCATCACTTGATGGATCATACAGAGCTGCATGAGCGCCAGTGAAATTAGTCCACTGAGGCCCATAATAGTCATAGGCCATTACATGTACCCAATTCAAGTTGTTCCGAATGGATTCAACCGGAAAAGAAAAGGACTCCAAATCTGGTTTGTATTGAACGGCTGCTGTCAAAATCAGCTGCGCCTGGCTAGAGTTTGCAGCCTCAGATTTGACAGCAGCTCGCCACTCTTGAAACAAATTTCCCATGTTGGTCATGTCCGAGCTTGTGTTAGCTGAAACCCAGCAAAGGTCTAGGCCTTGGAAGCCATAAAGCCTTGCAATCTTTATTGAAGAATCAATGAAGGTCTTTCTGTGAGAAGAATTACTGACAAGTGTTGAAAAGACTGAGTAGTCTGCGTTTCCACCCCCAATGGAGATGAGGGTGGTGATTGATGGGTTCTTTTGCTTGACCGTGGATGAGAAGGTGGAGTAGTGCTGCTCCTGATCCTGCTCCTCAGAGTCAGAGGAGAGGGAGAGCTCATAGGATGATGAATTAAAACCGGCAAATGCATAAATAAGGTGAGTGAAAAGCGAAGAGTTTATGTCAGCAATGGGGAATTCACTGCCAGAATACCAGTATGCCGCTTTGATCCAAGATTGTGCCTCTGAGGCTTGCAGTCTAAAAGCAACAAGAAAATGGAAGAAAAGGAGGACTAGTAGTACACTTGAAAATTTGAATACCATGGAGTATGGATAGGAAGCTGATGCTTGAGAGCAGATGGATGATGGCTGATGGCTGAACTTAGAAAGAAATGCATTAAGACTTCACTTCTTCTTAGGATGAAGAGATTAGATTCTTGTTACACATGACTTGACGTACCGCTGAATTATTAAAGTGTAGACAGTGACATTGAAAAACTAGCAGTCAACAGGCACAAATTAAGGGTGTTGAGCAATCAAGACAACTTTTTGCATATCCAACCAACAGAAGAATTGTAAAGTAATAATCTCCACATAACTGTACACCAAACTTACTGGCATCATATATATGACATTGCGGTCAATGGTGAAATTGTCTCCATAAAATGAAAATATTGGGTCTCTCTCACCGAGTTATAGGTTAAGCAATCAAGACAACTTTTTGCATATCCAACCAACAGAAGAATTGTAAAGTAATAATCTCCACATAACTGTACACCAAACTTGCTGGGATCATAAATGACATTACGGTCAATGGTGAAATTGTCTCCATAAAATGAAAATATTGGGTCTCTCTCACCGAGTTATAGGTTGTTAGCAGATATTGACATATCAATATCACAAGTAGAAAAGTCTTCCTCCAATTAGTATGTTGTGTACCTGGTTTTGACGGTT